>OW285245.2:0-18360 GCA_935421215.2 Melolontha melolontha | reverse complement strand
TAAAATAATAAAATAAAAAGAACCCACATAACTAATAACAACATAAAAATCTTTAAATTATTATTATATAAAACCTGAAAAAATGAAGATAAATTTTTTAAACTAAAATATAAGTGTTGACTACCGATATACTCAGATCATCCTTGATCTATAGAATTATAAATTAACTTACCCATATATAAGGGATAAAAATTTACCCCATATGTAGAAATAAAAGGTATATTCCATATAGAAGACAAAAACAATCTTATTTTTAACATACTTAAAGATTTAACTTGATAATTTAAAGAAAGTTTAGAAAACTCATAACCAACCCAAACACCAAAAAAAGTAACAACTAAAGCTATTGTTTTTATTAGTAAAGGTAAACAAATAAAGTAAGGTGTTGGAAAAATTAATCATATAAGTATACTCCCTCCACCAATAACTAAAAAAATTAAACCTATTATTCCTTTTAATATATAATCTCCTCTATCTCTTACTATATTTAAAGACAAATAATTAAAATCGCCTATCAATACATAATACAAAAGACGTAATGTGTAACATACAGTTAATCCCGTAGAAATAAAAAAAATAATATAAATATAGAGATTCAGATAAGTTATGGATACTACCTCTAAAATTAAATCCTTGGAATAAAACCCGGACAAAAAGGGCAATCCACATAAAGATAAGTTAGAAATAACGAAAAAAGCACATGTCAAAGGTAACTGAACTACCAAACCTCCTATATATCGGATATCCTGAGAATTTCCTAAATTATGAATTATACACCCAGCACATATGAATAATAAAGCCTTAAATAAAGCATGTGTTAACAAATGAAAAAAAGCTAACTTGTATTCTCCTAATGCTAAGATAGCTATTATTAGTCCTAACTGCCTTAATGTAGATAAAGCAATAATTTTTTTTAAATCAAACTCAAAATTAGCCCCTAACCCTGCTATAAATATAGTCATTGTCCCAATAAATAATAATAGTAATATTATTGAACTCGTTAAAGCCCTATTAAAACGGATTAATAAATAAACCCCAGCTGTAACCAAAGTAGAAGAATGAACCAAAGAAGAAACAGGAGTCGGAGCAGCTATAGCTGCAGGTAACCAAGAAGAAAAGGGAATTTGAGCCCTTTTAGTCATAGCCGCCAAAATTACCAATCTTACAATTACATTTATTTCTAATGAATTAACTATATAATCTGTATAATAAATATAATTAAACCTTCCATAATTCATTATTCAAGCAATAGCTATCAATAACGCCACATCTCCCACACGATTCCTCAAAGCTGTGATTATGCCTGCATTATAAGATTTAATATTTTGATAATAAATAACTAAACAATAAGAAACTAAACCTAACCCATCTCACCCCAATAAAATCCTAATAAGATTAGGACTAATAATTAATAACATCATTGATAATACAAATATAAAAACTAATATAATAAAACGATTTATATGGATATCTCCAGCTATATAGCCCTCCCTATAATAAATAACTATTGAAGAAATAAATAAAACAAACCTCATAAACAATAAAGATATTCAATCTAATAAAACAGTTATTATAATCCTTACAGAATTTACTCTAAATAATTCAAACTCTAATATCAGTCTATAATCTCATATTAAAACATACAAACTACTTAAAAACCTAATAACTCTAAATATCAATAGTATTCTAAAATAAACTAAACAAATAGAAATTATCTGAAATACTAAAATATATCTTTGGTATCACAAACCAATATTTTTATTAAACTACTCAAATTAAAGCCAAATAATAAAATACTCTCTTTTTAAAATCAATAAATTTAAAGGAAGTCAATGTAAAGACAATAATAAATATTCACGAATATACCCCCTAGAAAAAGAATACATCCCCCTATACAACTTTCCATGCTGCCTATAAGAATACAAGTATAATGAATAGGCTGCGCTAAAAAATGATATCAATATTAAAAATAATATAGTTAAATATCCTCAACTAACTAAACTATTAATTAATATAATTTCCCCAACTAAATTTAATGAAGGAGGAGCTGCTATATTACTACAAGTAAATAAAAACCACCATAAAGCTATAATAGGTATAATATTTAAAAGGCCCTTATTTAAATAAAGGCTACGTCTTAAAAGACGCTCATAAGAAATATTGGCTAAACAAAAAAGCCCTGATGAGCATAGGCCATGAGCAATTATTATCAAAAACCCCCCTGATATACCTCAGTATCTTAAAGTCATAATGCCCCCCAATACTAGCCCCATATGAGCCACTGAAGAATAAGCAATTAAAGCCTTCATATCTATCTGACGTAAACAAATTAATGACACTAAAAACCCTCCAACTATACTAATAATAATAAAAACTCAATTAATTTTTATACCAATACTTAAAAATAACGGCATTAAACGTATTAAACCATACCCTCCTAACTTTAGTATAACCCCAGCTAAAATCATAGACCCTGCTACTGGTGCTTCAACATGGGCCTTAGGCAACCATAGATGAACAAAATACATAGGTATTTTAATAAAAAATACAACATTCATACATAAGTACAAAAAAATATTTCCTATATCTCTAAAATAAAAATAATCTAACCTATGATTACTATTATAACAATAAAAAATAGAAATTATTATAGGCAAAGAAGCAAATAAAGTATAAAATAACAAGTATACTCCTGCCTGTAAACGTTCAGGATTATACCCTCATCCCATAATCAAAACTAAAGTAGGAAATAGCCTAACTTCAAAAAACAAATAAAATACAAATAAATTTATTGAACCAAAAGTTAAAACTAATCTAATTAATAATAATAAAACTATTAATAAAAATAAATTATAAAAATAACTCTTATAGTAGATAACTTCAGAAGCTATAATTATTAATGCACAAATCCACAAACTTAATAAAATTATAACATAAGACAATAAATCACATCCTATAAAATAACTAACATTTACATATAAATAACTAAACCTTATACTTATTATAAATCTAATAACAATAATAAAATACAAACTTTGATTTACCCAATAACTTTTTTTAAAAAATCTTAAAGGAATTATAAATAATAAGTACAATAAAAATTTTATCATAGCACATTAAAAGTTTGAAAGTAATCATTCCCATGAGTACGAATTAACGCCACCAAAATTGACAGGCCTAAAGCCCCCTCACAAACTCTCATAGTTAAAAAAATCATACCAAAATAAAATTCAAAGTTAAAGTACATTAAAAACAAATACAAATTAAAATATAAACCTAAAACAACAAACTCTAATCTTAATAATATTAATAATAGATGTTTACGATTTATACAAAAAGAAAATAAACCACTAAAATATATCACAATAGAAAATAACAAACAAAAAATGAACATTAGTTTTAATAATTTAACCAAAATACTGGCCTTGTAAGTCAGAAATAAGTTTTTTACTTTTAAAACTCAGAGAAAGAAACCTTTCTATCAATAATCTCCAAAATTATAATTTTTCTATTAAACTATTCTCTGTATTCTAATAATTCTAATAAGTTGTACTCTTATCAGATCAACTATTTTCTTATTTCTTAAACATCCTATATCCCTAGGACTAATCATACTCATTCAAACGATTACAGTAGCCTTAACTATAGGATTTTTTAATATAACTTTTTGATACTCGTATATTTTATTCCTTATTATAATTGGAGGAATATTAGTCCTTTTTATTTACATAACTAGAGTCGCCTCAAATGAAAAATTTATATTTTCCTTTAAAATTGCTGCCCTAATCAGTAGATTAGGTATCTTAGCAATTTTTATATACTCTATACTAGATCCTTATTTTTCTAATATTAATAATTTTAATGTAGAAAGATTAAACATAAGCCTCAATTATTCTAGATCCCTCAATAAATACTTGGCTAAACCAACAAACTTCATTCTTATTATACTAATTATTTATTTATTAATTACCCTAATTGCAGTAGTAAAAATTACTAATATTAAAAATGGCCCTCTACGACACCTTTACTAATGAAGATACCTCTACGAAAAATATCCCCTATACTTAAAATTATTAATAATGCACTTATTGACCTTCCCTCTCCTAGAAATATCTCTGCATGATGAAATTTTGGGTCCCTTCTAGGACTATGCCTAACTATTCAATTAATCACTGGAATTTTTCTTGCTATACATTTTACTGCCAGAATTGACTTAGCTTTTAATAGAGTTATTCATATTTGTCGGGACGTAAATTACGGCTGATTACTTCGAGCTATCCATGCTAACGGAGCATCATTCTTCTTTATTTGCCTCTACCTCCATATTGGTCGAGGAATTTATTATAGATCTTACTATTACCATTTAACCTGAACAGTAGGAGTTTTACTTCTCTTTATTGTAATAGCAACGGCTTTCCTCGGCTATGTCTTACCTTGAGGACAAATATCATTTTGAGGGGCAACAGTTATTACTAACTTAGTATCTGCTATTCCCTATTTAGGAAACACCATTGTTCAATGATTGTGAGGAGGATTTGCTGTTGATAACGCCACCTTAACCCGATTTTTCGCACTACATTTTCTTTTACCCTTTATTGTTATAGCTCTTGTTATCATCCATCTTCTATTCCTCCATCAAACTGGGTCTAATAACCCCCTAGGAAGAAACAGAAACATTGATAAAATCCCGTTTCATCCCTATTTTTCCTACAAAGATGTACTAGGCATAATTATTATAATATTTATATTAATATGATTAGTATTAATAAATCCTTATCTTCTAGGAGATCCTGAAAATTTTACACCAGCTAACCCACTTGTAACTCCAGTTCATATCCAACCAGAATGATACTTCTTATTTGCCTATGCTATCCTTCGGTCTATTCCTAATAAACTCGGGGGAGTAATTGCATTAGTTTTAAGAATTGCCATTCTTTTCATTATACCCTTCATTAATAAAAAAAAAATTCAAAGCACTCAATTTTACCCATTAAATAAAATTTTATTTTGATCTTTTTTGTCTATTATTATTATACTCACATGAATTGGAGCTCGGCCAGTTGAAGACCCCTATATTTTAACAGGACAAATTACAACTATCTTATATTTTAGATACTTCGCAATTAACCCGTTAATCCATAATGCCTGAGACTACTTAATTTTTAAAAACTAGTTAATGAACTTGTATAAGTATATATTTTGAAAATATAAAAAAGAGTTATCAATCTCTATTAACTTTAATCTACTAAATTTTATACATTAAATTAAAATTGAAAATAAAAATAATTTCAATCCTAAAAACAACATAAGATAATTTAAAGCTACTGGCAAAAATCTTTTCCAGCATAAATATATTAACTTATCATATCGGTACCGAGGTAAAGTTCCCCGGACCCATAATCAAAAAAAAGCAACTAATCTTAACTTTAAAAAAAACACTCAACTAACAATATCCCCTCCTAAAAATAACATCACACACATTATTCTCATAAATAAAATCCTAGAATACTCAGCTATAAAAATTAAAGCAAAACCACCTCTTCTGTACTCTACATTAAACCCTGACACTAACTCTGACTCCCCCTCAGCAAAATCAAAAGGAGTACGATTAGTTTCTGCTAATCTTGATACTAACCAAGCTATCCTTAAAGGTAAACAAATAAATAAAAATCATAAACTATCTTGATACTTTATAAAATCTATAATATTCAAACTTGTAATTAAATATAAAAAAGATAACAAAATTAAACTTAGTCTAACTTCGTAAGAAATAGTCTGAGCCACAGAACGAATTCCCCCTAACAAAGCATAATTAGAATTTGAAGATCAACCTGCAATTATAACAGCATAAACCCCTACTCTAGAACAACATAAAAAATATAGAATACCAAAATTAAAATTAAAAAGTCTAAATACAAAAGGCATACAAGCCCATAAAATCAAGGATAAAAATAAGCTAAAAATAGGGGATATATAATATATATTAAAATTAGATATTAATGGATATGTTTGCTCTTTAGTAAATAACTTAATTGCATCCCTAAAAGGCTGAGGAATACCTATAAACCCAACTTTATTAGGCCCCTTACGAATTTGAATATACCCTAAAACCTTTCGCTCTAATAAAGTTAAAAATGCAACACCAACTAATACACACACAATCAAAATTAAAAAATTTAAACCCATAATAACCAAGTCCCTTAAAAAAATTATTACTTGTATTATCTATACATATTTAAATTCTAAATTTAAAGCACTTATCTGCCAAAGTAATAATGGTATTCCCTAATAATAAATTTTATAAATACTTGATCCTTTCGTACTAAAGTACTTAATCTTTTTAAAGATAGAAACCAACCTGGCTCACGCCGGTTTAAACTCAGATCATGTAAAATTTCAAAGGTCGAACAGACCTAATATTTTAGCCCCTACACCAAAAATAAATTTTAATCCAACATCGAGGTCGCAAACTCTTTTTTCGATTTGAACTCTCAAAAAAAATAACGCTGTTATCCCTAAGGTAATTTAATCTTATAATCGTAAATAACGGATCATTCATTCATACATTAATGACTTAATAAAAAAAAAGTTCCTTCAATTTTTCTGTCGCCCCAACAAAATACAAAATTATATATAACTATCTATATTCCTATACTTAAATACATAACCTTATATTAAACTCTATAGGGTCTTCTCGTCTTTTAAACTTATTTAAGCATTTTAACTTAAAATTAAAATTCTATTACAATTAAATTGAGACAGTTATCCCCTCGTCCAACCATTCATACCAGCTTTCAATTAAAAAACTAATGATTATGCTACCTTTGCACGGTCAAATTACCGCGGCCATTTAACTCCTCATTGGGCAGGTCAGACTTTAAATTATAATCAAAAAGACATGTTTTTAATAAACAGGCGAGAAATATCCTTGCCGAATTCCTTAACTTAACCTCTCTCTAACAATTTTACTATACATTAACCTATACTAATTTTATCATAATTACAAATATACCCCTATTCAATAATTCATTTTAATAAAACACTTAAATATCATACAAATCTTAATATAAAAAAAATTAATTATAACAAACTAAAGATAAAAATTTTCAATCCTACGTATTTTCCCATATTCGTATATTTATTTTAAACCTTTATTTTAAAGCTTATCCCTTAAAATATTACCTAATTGAAATTTTATATTAACTATAAAACATAAAACATACAACTAACTAAATTAAATTTATTTCTTAAAAAACTAGATATCTTAAAAAACGACTAACGTTTCATTTCTAATACTATATTATAAAAAATTATGTCACAGTTAAATTTATATGGTATTAGCTCTTTATAATTCGAGATAATTAATTTACTAATTCACTTTTAATAAACCCTGATACACAAGGTACAAAAATTTAATTTTTCTTTAACACAATTAACACTTATTTCAGCTTTCTATCTCTATACTCATAAACTATAATTAACTTTTCTTTTTCTATAATAATACTTAAAACAAAAATATTTTTTTTAACTAATTTTAATAAGCCTTTAATTTCAAATCAAATTGATTCACACAACTAACTTTTTAATGTAAATAAAATACTTTATAACAAGCTCTAATTTGCCTTACCAGGCACACTTTCCAGTACGCCTACTTTGTTACGACTTATCCCATCTTAAAACGGGAGCGACGGGCGATATGTGCATATTTTAGAGCTAAAATCATCTAGTTAAATTAAACTAAATTACCATCAAATCCACTTTATATAATAACTTTAATTATCATAACCATCTAAATATTTTTATTGTAACCCACCTCTTCTTACCTATACGCTGTACCTTGATCTGATTTCCATTATTTAATAATACATTATGAACATTCTTAATTCTTTTAAAACATTCAACCTACGACGGTATACAAACCCTTAAAGTAAGTACAATAAATCGTGGACTATCAATTATAGGGCAGGTTCCTCTGAATAGACTAAAATACCGCCAAATTCTTTAAATTTCAAGAACATAACTACTACTACTCTAGTATAATAAATTTACATTTTAAATAATAGGGTATCTAATCCTAGTTTATTTTAAAAATTTCATAGCTTTATATTTATATTTAAAACATTAACTAAATTTAAAATTTCACCTAATAAACTTAATAGACCATAAACTATATACATATTAACTATTTACTGAACAAATTTAGTTGCATTATCTGTATAACCGCAACTGCTGGCACAAATTTTGTCAATACTATGCTAAATTTCTAAATCAAAGTCTCCCCCATTTTCAAAATTCTATACTGCGATTTTATTAATCAAAACAATTTACACCCCTATTTAAAGACTGCTAAAACACACTTAAATTTACATGTAACCAATTCAGAAACTAAATTTTCAAGCTAGAATAAAACTTTTAGTATAAAATAAACAACATAAATAATATATACATATTATCAAATACAACGTTAAACAACCAGACTCTAACCTTACTTAAAATTAAATCTCTTAATTTAAACAAATCCAAAAACTAAATACATCTAGCTTACTTAATAAAAATGATTTAATATTAAAACTTCTTACCTTTCAAAGGATTCAGGCATAAACTAAAACTTATTTCTACCTAACCCTAAAATAACCCTTCAATTCGACACGAATAAAAAATTTCTGATTTTCTTACCAGAAAATTTTAACACAAACCGCCTTAATTTAAACAAATCTAGAAATTGTCCACGTCTCTAGCTCACTTAATAAAAACGACTTAATATTAAAACTTTCTACCTTTTAAGGGACTTAGCTATAAACCCAATTATTTAATTTCCTAAACCCCAGAATAGCCCTCTAATTCAACATGGATAAAAAATTTTTGATTTTCTTACCAGGGAATTTTAACACAAACCGCCTTAATTAAAACAAGCCTAGAAATTGCCCACGCCTCTAGCTTACTTAATAAAAACGACTTAATATTAAAATTCATCTTGTTCCCCTTTCCCCTCAAAACACGTTTCCAAAATAAACACTAAATAATTAAACTAAAAATAATTAAATAATTAAGTACAAATAAACCCCAATTTTCCTTACTATATAATTTTAACATAAGCCACCTTAATTAAAACAAACCTAGAAATTGCCCACGTCTCTAGCTCACTTAATAAAAACGACTTAATATTAAAATCCATCTTACCTCTTAAGAAATTTAACCATAAACTGAATCTCACCATTGTACAAACTATAGGATAACCCTTCAATTCGACACGAATAAAAAATTTCTGATTTTCTTACCAGAGAATTTTAACACAAACCGCCTTAATTAAAACAAGTCTAGAAATTGCCCACGTCTCTAGCTCACTTAATAAAAACGACTTAATATTTAAACTTTCTGCCTTTTAAGGGACTTAGCCATAAACCAAATTATTTAATTTCCTAAACCCTAGAATAGCCCTCTAATTCAACATAGATAAAAAATTTTTGATTTTCTTACCAGGAAATTTTAACACAAACCGCCTTAATTAAAACAAGCCTAGAAATTGCCCACGTCTCTAGCTCACTTAATAAAAACGACTTAATATTTAAACTTTCCACCTTTTAAGGGACTTAGCCATAAACCTAATTATTTAATTTCCTAAACCCTAGAATAGCCCTCTAATTCAACATAAATAAAAAATTTTTGATTTTCTTACCAGGGAATTTTAACACAAACCGCCTTAATTAAAACAAGCCTAGAAATTGCCCACGTCTCTAGCTCACTTAATAAAAACGACTTGATATTAAAATTCACCTTATCTCTTAAGAAATTTAACCATAAACTGAATCTCACCATTGTACAAACTATAGGATAACCCTTCAATTCGACACGAATAAAAAATTTCTGATTTTCTTACCAGAGAATTTTAACACAAACCGCCTTAATTAAAACAAAGCTAGAAATTGCCTACGTCTCTAGCTCACTTAATAAAAACGACTTAATATTAAAATTCACCTTATCTCTTAAGAAATTTAACCATAAACTGAATCTCACCATTGTACAAACTATAGGATAACCCTTCAATTCGACACGAATAAAAAATTTCTGATTTTCTTACCAGAGAATTTTAACACAAACCGCCTTAATTAAAACAAGCCTAGAAATTGCCCACGTCTCTAGCTTACTTAATAAAAACGACTTAATATTTAAACTTTCTACCTTTTAAGGGACTTAGCCATAAACCCAATTATTTAATTTCCTAAACCCTAGAATGAATCTCACCATTGTACAAACTATAGGATAACCCTTCAATTCGACACGAATAAAAAATTTCTGATTTTCTTACCAGAGAATTTTAACACAAACCGCCTTAATTAAAGCAAGTCTAGAAATTGCCCACGTCTCTAGCTCACTTAATAAAAACGACTTAATATTAAAATTCATCTTGTTCCCCTTTCCCCTCAAAACACGTTTCCAAAATAAACACTAAATAATTAAACTAAATAACTGCCCAATTAAGTACAAACAGACCCCCCTAATTTTCTTTACTGTGTAATTTCACTACAAGTACTAAATTTGGCATAGCATCAAAATCGCCCGCGCCCCTATAATGAAACTGCCTTATTAATCAAAGCATTTTATTGTTTGATATTTACTACAAAATAAAATTATAAATTTTATCAAATAAGCCTATTTTATTCAATTATTTTTTCCCTCTAAAATAAAACTTTCTAGATAAATTAAATAACATAAATAAATTGACTATTTTTTAGATATAAGCCTATTTTACTAAACTAATTTTCTATACTTAAAATACAAGATTCATAACCCCCAAATCAATAATGAGTTTAATCTGTATTAATCTCATATTCATATACCTGGAAATTTAAGTATATGAAAAATTTTTAGTACATATATATATAAATAGAGTTTTTACAATAGTTACTAAGTATTAAAATTTTATATAAACTATAGAATTCTAATGTTAAGTAAATTTTTGAACCAATAATATAAGGAGGTTTTTTTTTTTTTTTATTCTTAAGGTATTTATAGTAATATAGAATAATTTATTGGTCTTAATAAATATTTACTATTTTAATTAATACTATATTTTTATTTAATAATAAGTTTTTTCTTTATAAAGTAAAATATTTATATATTAATAGATGTGATATATAATATTATTAAATATATATCTGTATATAATATATTTCTTATATAATAATATATAATATATTTCTTTTCTATTTTTTTTTCTTTAAATAAACTCGGGTATATTCAGTTAATAATATATTTATAGAAATCAAAAGGCAATTTAGAATTTCTATTATATTTAAATTTAATAGGTATGTAATATAATCTTTATATATTGTATATATAAGGTATATCTAGAATTTGGATATATAAATGATATATATATATATAAATATATTATATATTCATTAAATATATTAAACTAAACTATTAAACATTTATATACACCATTTTCTGGAAAAGAACCTCTCAAATATGGACACTTTCGAGTTAACAAATATCCGGTTTAGCCAAAAAAGGGCATTTTTGTCAAAAAAAAGTGTGCACGAGAATGTACAAAAATTGCACATTTTGAAGATTTTTGAAAGGCCCTGTTAAGAAACTTCCAACAGGCACCCTTCAAATTTCGAAAATTTCCCAAAAAATGACCTCCAATTTTCGGCAATTTTTTGATTTTTTAAGGGCTTTTCAGTTCACCCAATTGTCCACAATTTTTGAAAAGTGCTTTAACCAAACCCTCTACCTTAAAAACTCCAACAATAATTTCAGGCTTTTTAAGAAAAACACTTTTTCGTAGAAATTAAATTTAATTCGAACCTTTTTTGAATCTTAAAATTTTGTCAATCCATCCCTTCCCTAACTTTTCCCTTCTATCACAAAACTAACCAAATTATTTATGTTATATATTTTATATGTAAAGTTTTAATGTAGTGTCTGAATAAAGAATTACTTTGATAGAGTAAATTATGTGGTCCTTCACCTTCATTACAGCTGATAGAATTAAACTATCTCGTTAAACTTCAAAAATTTAAGTACTTCTTATACTAAACCATAAAAAGATAAGCTAACTAAGCTACTGGGTTCATACCCCATTTATAAAGGTTACAACCCTTTTCTTTTTAATTTACTATAAAATCTTATTTACAATATCTTTAATAATTGGATCCTTAATTGCTATCTCATCATATTCCTGAATAGGAATATGAATAGGATTAGAAATTAACCTTCTTTCAATTATCCCCCTAATAAGAAACACCAATAATATAATATCTTCAGAAGCTGCCCTAAAATACTTTATCGCCCAAGCACTCGCCTCTACCTTACTACTATTCTCTGTTATTATATTATCTTTAAATTTCCAATATATCAATTTTAACTCATATTTCACTTTAATCCTAAATACCGCACTTTTGACCAAAATGGGAGCTGCCCCCTTTCATTTTTGATTCCCTGAAGTAATAGATGGATTAACCTGATCTACCGCTTTTATTATACTAACTTGACAAAAGATTGCCCCTATGATTTTAATTACATATTTCAGGCAATCAGTACAATATCTTATTTTAATTATTATCTCAAGAATAATAATTAGAGGCATTATAGGCCTTAACCAAACAAGTTTACGTAAAATTATAGCCTACTCTTCAATCAACCACAACGGTTGAATAATCAGAACTATTTTAATTTCAGAAATCGTATGAATTTATTATTTTATTATTTATTTTTTTATCATTTTTAATATTTTAATTTTTTTTAAAAAATTTAACATTTTTCACGTAAAACAACTTTTTATTTCAATAAATTTTAATTTTTTAGTGAAATTTTTCTTTATTTTAAATTTCCTATCTCTAGGGGGGTTACCCCCCTTCCTAGGATTTCTGCCTAAATGAATTACAATTCAAACATTAATTCAAAGAAACATATTTATGATACCGGCAATAATAGTGATCATAACTCTCGCAACCCTCTACTTCTACCTACGAATTACTTTTTCTTCCATTTTACTAAATTCTAATGAACTAACTTTCTATACTAGCCCCTCATTAAAAATAAATTGAATCCTAACCTTTAATTTTATTACATTAATAAGACTATTATTCTCAACTATATTATTCAACTTTCTTTAATTAACTAGATCTTTTAAGGATTTAAGTTAATTAAAAACTTGGAACCTTCAAAGTTCCCAATAAAGTCGATTCTTTAAGCCTTAGGGCTTACACCCTCTTTTAAATTTGCAATTTAATGTTCTAAATAAACTATAAAACCTAGTGAAGGAAATCATTTTCGTACATAAATTTACAATTTACCGCCTAGCCTCGGCCACTTCACTGAATAAATGGTTATTTTCAACAAATCACAAAGATATCGGAACCTTATATTTCCTATTTGGTAGATGAGCTGGAATAGTAGGAACATCTTTAAGATTACTAATTCGTGCAGAACTAGGAAATCCTGGAACACTAATCGGTGATGATCAAATTTATAATGTAATTGTTACAGCCCATGCTTTTGTTATAATTTTCTTCATAGTCATACCTATTATAATTGGGGGATTCGGCAATTGACTTGTCCCTCTAATACTCGGCGCCCCTGATATAGCATTCCCCCGAATAAATAACATAAGATTTTGACTACTCCCCCCATCCTTAAGCCTTTTACTTATAAGAAGATTAGTTGAAAACGGTGCAGGAACCGGTTGAACAGTTTACCCGCCACTCTCATCAAATATTGCCCATAGAGGAGCCTCAGTTGACTTAGCAATCTTTAGATTACATTTAGCCGGAATCTCTTCCATTCTAGGAGCAGTAAATTTTATTACTACAGTAATCAACATACGTTCCAAAGGAATAACCTTTGATCGTATACCCCTTTTTGTCTGATCTGTCGCCTTAACTGCCCTTCTCCTTTTACTTTCCTTACCAGTTTTAGCAGGAGCTATCACAATACTCTTAACTGACCGTAATATTAACACTTCTTTTTTTGACCCAGCAGGAGGGGGAGACCCAATTTTATACCAACACTTATTCTGATTTTTTGGCCATCCCGAAGTTTATATTTTAATCCTCCCAGGATTTGGTATAATTTCCCATATTATCAGACAAGAAAGTAATAAAAAGGAAACATTTGGCACTTTAGGGATAATCTATGCTATAATAGCCATTGGACTATTAGGATTTATTGTATGAGCACATCACATATTCACTGTTGGTATAGATGTTGATACACGAGCCTACTTTACCTCAGCAACAATAATTATTGCAGTTCCTACTGGCATTAAAATTTTTAGCTGACTAGCTACTCTTCACGGAACCCAATTAAATTATTCGCCCTCCCTATTATGAGCTCTAGGATTTGTATTTTTATTTACAGTAGGAGGATTAACTGGAGTAATCCTAGCAAATTCTTCAATTGACATTATTCTTCATGATACCTACTACGTAGTAGCCCACTTCCACTACGTACTCTCAATGGGTGCAGTATTTGCTATTATAGCAGGATTTGTCCACTGATTCCCACTATTCACAGGACTAACACTAAACAGAAAATTACTAAAAATTCAGTTTTTTACCATATTTATCGGTGTAAATATAACTTTCTTTCCCCAACATTTTTTAGGATTAAGAGGTATACCCCGACGATACTCTGACTATCCTGATGCCTATACAACTTGAAATATAATTTCATCTATCGGATCACTAATTTCCCTAATTAGTATTATTTTATTTTTATTTATTATTTGAGATAGAATTATTTCACTACGAAAAAGACTCTCTCCCCTAAGAATGACAACTTCTATTGAATGATTCCAAATAATACCACCAGCTGAACATAGATACTCTGAACTACCCATATTAACTAACTTCTAATATGGCAGATTAGTGCAATGGATTTAAGCCCCATATATAAAGATTAACCTTTTTTTAGAAATAGCAACCTGAAGCTCTTCTCTGCTACAAGATAGTGCTTCCCCCCTAATAGAACAATTAAGATTTTTCCATAACCATACATTATTAATTTTACTAATAATTACTGTTCTAGTAGGGTATTTAATAAGAACACTATTTTTTAATACCTATAACTATCGATTTTTATTAGAAGGTCAGTTAATTGAAATCGTTTGAACCATTCTGCCAGCTATTACATTAATTTTTATTGCCCTGCCCTCTCTTCAACTTTTATACCTTCTTGATGAAATTAATAACCCTCTAGTTTCTATTAAAACCATTGGACATCAATGATATTGATCTTATGAATATAGAGATTTTGCTAGATTTGAATTTGACTCATATATAATCCCTATTAATGATATAAATACTAATACTTTTCGACTTCTAGATGTAGACAACCGTACTATTCTTCCATATAATTCCCAAATTCGAATAATAGTAACTGCTGCCGACGTTATTCACTCATGAACCATTCCTAGCCTTAGAGTTAAAATTGATGCTACTCCAGGACGATTAAATCAAATCAGATTTTTAATAAATCGAGCAGGTCTATTTTTCGGACAATGCTCTGAAATCTGCGGAACTAACCATAGATTCATACCAATTACTATTGAAAGAATTTCACCTAATTATTTTATTAAATGAATCACTAAAATAGCAACCTTATTAGATACCTAGCATAATTATTAGAATATAATCTAATAACGATAAAGCATAATCTCTAATAAAAAAAAATCCCCTCTCTATTAACTTTCTTTTCTATCTTCCTTCCCTATACCAAACCACAAAAATTATCACCCATATTCAGTAACTCGATCCTCATTCCCCCCCCTAAAAAAAGTCCCCTAAAAAAAAATTAGGTTCCATTAGATAACTAACTGCAAGTCTTGGTCTCTTAAACCGATAATAATAGTGCCGCACCTATTTCTAATGAATTCAGGACTTAGTTAAATCAAATAACATTAATTTGTCAAATTAAAATTACCCCAAAGGTAGCCCTTAATCCCCCAAATAGCCCCCTTAAGTTGAATAACCCTATTTGTTACCTTTAGCCTAATTATACTACTGTTTAATTCAATAAACTATTTTACAATTACCTACCCCACAAAAACTTACCAAATTAAGAAATGACCTAAAACAATTAACTGAAAATGATAACTAACCTATTTTCTACATTTGACCCATCTACTTCCTTTAATCTTTCATTAAACTGATTAAGCACAATATTAGGTATTATTCTAATTCCCACTTCTTACTGATTAATCCCCTCACGATTCACCTACATTTGAAATAAAATTTTATTAACACTTCATATTGAATTTAAAACATTAATTGGAAAGCCATCTATCACAGGAATAACATTAATTTTTATTTCTCTATTCTCTATAATTGCCTTTAATAACTTCCTAGGACTTTTTCCATATATTTTTACCAGAACAAGTCATTTAAGCCTAACTCTAACCTTGGCTTTGCCCCTATGACTTAGCTTTATACTATTCGGATGAATTAATCATACTATACATATATTTACCCATTTAGTCCCTCAAGGAACTCCCCCTGTCCTTATACCTTTTATAGTTTTAATTGAAACAACTAGAAATATTATTCGTCCAGGAACTTTAGCAGTACGATTAGCCGCCAATATAATTGCCGGACATCTCCTTCTTTCTCTCCTAGGAAATACGGGGCCTTCCTTACCTATAATTATACTTAACCTTCTACTCTTAACACAAATTTTATTACTAATCCTTGAATCAGCTGTTAGTATTATTCAATCCTATGTCTTTGCTGTATTAAGTACTTTATACTCTAGAGAAGTAACCTAATGTCTCAACATAAAAATCATCCTTACCACCTTGTTGACGTTAGCCCCTGACCTATTTTAGGGGCTTTTGGGGCTATAACCACTTTAGTCGGCCTAATCAAATGATTCCACTATTATAATTCAAATTTATTAATACTTGGCACTTTAATTACCCTTATAATTATATACCAATGATGACGAGATATCACTCGAGAAGGGACCTATTTAGGATTACATACTTTTCCAGTAACAATAGGTTTACGATGGGGGATAATTTTATTCATTATTTCAGAAATTTTCTTTTTTATTTCCTTTTTTTGGGCATTTTTTCACAGAAGCCTCTCCCCCACAATTGAATTAGGCATACTTTGACCACCAAAGGGAATTACCCCTTTTAACCCTCTCCAAATTCCTCTACTTAACACTTTAATCCTCTTAACGTCAGGACTTACCGTAACATGAGCCCATCATAGACTAATAGAAAATAATTTTAAACAAGCACTTCAAGGACTTTCCCTAACAGTCTTACTAGGCATTTATTTCACCCTCCTGCAAGCCTACGAATATGTTGAAGCACCTTTTACTATAGCAGACTCCATTTATGGATCTACCTTTTTCATTGCCACAGGATTTCATGGGTTGCATGTAATTATTGGAACTACATTCTTAGGTACATGTTTATATCGACATTGAATAAATCACTTCTCCTGCATCCATCACTTTGGATTTGAAGCCGCAGCTTGATACTGACATTTTGTAGATGTTGTATGGTTATTCCTTTACATCTCAATTTACTGATGAGGTAGCTATTTATATAATATAACTATTATATTTGACTTCCAATCAAAAAATCTAAGCCTTTAGTATAAATAATAACAATAATCTTTTACCTTAATTTCATTGTACTCATTATTACAACTATCCTTATACTCATTTCTTTATTAATCTCTAAAAAAAGATTTATAGACCGAGAAAAATCATCCCCCTTCGAATGTGGATTTGACCCTAAAAGGTCCTCCCGCCTCCCATTCTCATTACACTTTTTTCTAATCGCAGTAATCTTTCTAATTTTTGATGTTGAAATTACCCTATTAATTCCATTAATTTTAACTATCAAAATTACTTCCCTATCTAGATACTTTCCATTGGTAAGATTTTTTCTTATAGTTCTGTTATTAGGGTTATACCATGAATGAAAACAAGGCGCCCTAACTTGAACAATCTGGGGTAATAGTTAACTATAACATTTAATTTGCATTTAAAAAGTATTGAAACCTCAATTTACCTTAAATAAGAAACAAAAAAATTGTATTTAGTTTCGACCTAAAAATTTGATGTTAAATCATCCTTATTTATTTAATTGAAACCAAAACAGAGGTATGCCACTGTTAATGGCACTACTGAGAAATTCTCCAATTAAAGAAGTATGGAATTCAAGAATAAGCTTCTAACTTAATTCTTTAGCAGTGCAACTCTGTTAATATTTCTATTTATATAGTTTAATTAAAACATTACATTTTCACTGTAAAATTAGACTTTCTCTTATAAATACTTAAAAGTATTAATACTTCCGTGATATCTTCAATATCAAACTCTATTATAAGCTATTCAAGT
>CAKXYW020000044.1:0-61646 GCA_935421215.2 Melolontha melolontha | reverse complement strand
AAATATTGAATTGGTGGGCGTAATTGTGAAATTAGTTTCGAGATGTATATAAATTAATACGACGATAACTTTAAAATTGATAATTAACTTATTTTGATTTTTAAACTTACTTTTTATATTAATATTTTTCCATTTCAAATTCAAATCATACGCGTAAAATTACAGGTATTTAATTTATCCACATCAAGATTTATATCGAAGCGAGTTAACCACGCCCACTAATTTAAAATTGTCTTGAACCCCGCAAATGCGATTTTTACGGTGCATTTTCAAACTAATCTAACATTGAAAACCACATTATAAACTTTTGTAAATTATTTAATTCATTTTTCAATTATGTTAAAATTAAAATATTATGAAAATTCATATTATATTAGATGCAAATAAAGCATAAACTTAGAGGCTTTTGCCGATATTTAATACAGGCTATGGAAAACAAAAGCCGAAGGAAGCGTCTGATACTAAAATTTTACAACGAATGGCCGCATTTTCTCTATCACAAAAAGTTTAATTAAAATTACTATTTAAAAATCAAGTATATCCTACGAAATCAGTATACATTCAATACCTTGAAATCAGGCCGAACTTTTGAGAGAATAATTGGACCATAATCACGTCGAATATAATAAATATCGAACGAAGCATCTTTTCGGAATTGGAACTACATCGTACCGATAACTCCAGCATTTGACCGCTACCGACGCAGGGACTTCCATAGGAGCAGACGAACTCTGATCTATTCCTACAATTGCGAGCCCAGAAGATATATCAGAGCCTAGACACAGGAAAGAAACCAGGTTCCTTCCCAGTTATTTCCATAAAACCTAAAACATCATTTAAAAGTTAATATTAAATTTATATCACAACACAATATCAAACATTGTTTGCATCAAAATATAATACATGAATTTCTACATTTCTAAACATCTATTTTAATATATATAATCATTCATTCGTTCATAATCTTTTATAAAACTTATATATAACTTACCTTTTGTGTCTAATTTTAAGTAGCTTTAAATATTTATTTGCACTGTTGTATCATTCATAACCTAAACGATAGTTAGTAACACATGTGCACAATTGCATAATTCCGTTTTTTACCGTATAGTTCAGATAATACTAGTATATGTACAGTTTCCTTATTCGCACGTAATAATTGTTACAGTTATCTTTCTTTTTTTATTCTAATAAATTTTATTACTTTGATTTAGATTCGATCTTTTATTTGAATTGTTTGAATGTTGAGTTTGTGTTTAATTAATATACCATTTACATTGCACTTACGGGATATACAAACAACCGACTTTGAGCCCCGAGATATAAATAAAAACATAAGTACTCAAGCTCTACCGCAACTAGTGGGTTATTTAACAAATAGCGTTGGATCTACTAAGTACGTTAAAACTTGGCGCCCAATTTTCAAATTCAAATCTTCTAAGTTTAACTTACATTCTTCATTTAATAGTTTTAACGCTCACATTATTCGTAGTTAGTTCTAACAGTCGTTGTTCACGGTACCTCTTCATTATATATATATATATATATATATATATATATATATATATATATATATCAATTTGGCACTCTTTTATCTTTTCCATAAAGACAGAGATAGAGGGATGCGTTGCATAAAATGATGAATTGAATTTTGCATGAAATGACTCACAACAATTAGTTGCTCTTGTTACCTTCTGCCCACATAGAAGGGGGAAATACTGCATTTTCAATAATATATGTACCTAACAAATAATCACAACATTTATCCTACAAATAATTTTGTCGCTTGTACGACATCATATCGAACACAAAACAATCGTTTACTTCATTTAGGTTTAAATAGGTTAATCTCAATGTGTGCCAATTTCACTTTTTGATTCATATTCTGAGCCTAATCCAATCGACTTTATCTTTCTGCACCATACTTGTAAGTAAAACCGGCAGCCATTAATTTCAACATTAGGCCAAACATTAAGTAATGCCTTTTCAAAAACTTTATTTGGATTAAACATGCGACGATATTTTTCATATATATTGAACTTTAATAAAGAAAAACAAGTTTTGTAACATTCAGTAGTCTTACTCGATAACAAACAAAAAACTAAGGGAATATAGTGGCCTTTTTGCAGTCCATGTATTGTGAATAATTGAAAGAAATACCTAGGAAAAAAGGAAATGTGTCGTCCATGTAGAGTTGATCCACTGCTGTTAAAATATTAATATTTGTTTCACATGTAAACACAACAATATTATTTTCTATGTCGTTAATAAGCAAGAAAGTCCATTTTTATTGGTTAATAGCATTTCACTATTGCACTGAGAGCTTCATGCACTTCTTCTCTGTTTTTAGGCACTGGACCTGGTAGTATCTTTCGGCGACAGTTATAAATGTTTCGTCTAATGTAACTGATATCAATAGTTGTGAGAGATGCTGGTAAATGGGATGCTGGTGCTTTGCTAATAATTTTTGAAGGCCGCTCGGATATGTCCTCTTCAACTTTTCTCTTGCAAGTATTTGAAACAACTTTTCTTGTTACCTTTTGTTCGTCTGCGTTATGGTTGTGAACATCGTGCTCTCTTGTGACTAGGTTTATTAACTGTGTAAATTTTGACTTTTCAATGCAGTCGTTTTTGGCAATATCTCCACGACGTTTCACCACTTTTTAACAATTTGTCCTTTGAAAATGTGAAATTTTCGTATAAAAGCAAATCCTTTCCACGTTCACTTTTTATCAGAATAATTGAAACATACATGAGTAGGTAAACCCCACCAGTTTTGTATAATACAAAGGTATTTTTAATAATATAAAATATTATTAAAAATCTGGTGTGAAGAACACAAATACAGGTTCACTATTAATATTTTTTGTAAACGTGTCCGAACATATCCCTCCCCAGAGACGTAGATACGTCTCTGGGGAGTGATAGTGAACCTGTATTTGTGTTCTTCACACCAGATTTTTAATAATATTTTATATTATTAAAAATACCTTTGTATTATACAAAACTGGTGGGGTTTACCTACTCATGTATGTTTCAATTATTCTGATACATTCACCTTGCGGTTAGTCCGTAATATGAGTGAAGACACAAACAAAATGCAGTTTCTAGAGAGATTGGCTGTGCCACCTTTGGAAGGGCGTCGTTACTTCACATTGGTTATGTGGACGGGGCGAGGTACTTCGGCTGTCTGGCAACAGGCAGCGCTGAATTTACTTCTACGCCCGGTCTGGATAATTTCGGTGATGTGGTTCTTTTTTGTGAATGTGTCTGAGAATATCCTTCCTCCAGCAGGGGCGTACCGACGAGCCTGTAGAAAGGCGAAATACGTATCTACGTCTCTGGGGAGGGATATGTTCGGACACGTTCACAAAAAAAAATATTAATAGTGAACCTGTATTTGTGTTCTTCACACCAGATTCTTAATAATAGTCACTTTTTATCACTGACACGGACATTTTCGTAGTGTATTCCGATATTTTCACTATCAACAAGAGAACTAAACTAAGAAAGCACAGTAGTCTATTCCGATCTTTTCGCTATGAGGAAGAGAAATAAACTAAACTGGAAAAACACGGAACGAAACTAATTTTGGTTTTGCATATTCGTTCAAGACACGTTCAAAAAGAATTTCTTAATCGCCTTGGCTATTGTATGATTGTTAACGGTGCTCAATTCGAACATTTAATTTAGATGATTATGTTTTCATTTTTAATGTTTACGATAATATTACTTCAAAATTTCCTTATGCAAACATCATCCATTGCCTTGTCATATGTAAAAAAATCTGCCTTTTCTAATTATGTAACAAAAAATGGGTGTTTATATTTAAAAAACAAAACGTTATATCGGTTTTTGGAAACGCCTGTATACGTAAGAAAACTCTATAAGCTAAAACTACTAAAAATAATAATCGACGGGGCCGAGGGTTTTTTGAAAACTTCCCTTTTAATTTTTAGTGTATTTATCCGCTACTTTACGAATGCACTATATACTAAGATATTTCACATAGAGAAACATCACCACATTTAAAATTCTTTTAGATACTCCTGCTCGAAATATGAACAGTCAACCTTTATCGCGATGAATGTCGGTTAGAAATTGCACATTTGCTCATATGTGAAATATATATATATATAATCGATAAAGCCTTATTATACCCGAAGGTGTTAAGGCGTCTAAAAACTTTTTATTTACGAACAAAACATTGCCCAATCCCTTCTGTCTCTTGCCATTACTTCTGCATCCTTCCACTTTGTTCCCCTAGCTTCCAAGCACTCTGCCACTGCACTGTTCCACTCTTTTCTCGGTCTTCCTCTAGTCCTCTTTTCTTGTGTCCTTGCCAGCCATATCCGTTTCGGTTGTCTCTGGTTTTCCATTCTTATTAGATGTCCGAACCACTTCAGTTGCTGCCTTTCAATGCTCTTTAAAATCGATTCCACTCTTAGTTCTTCCCTCACTGTTTCATTCCGTATTCTATCTCTTCTTGTAATGCCTTTAACTGCTCTCAGGAATCTCATCTCAGTCGCCTGGATTTTACTTTTTTGCTGCCTTGTTAACACCCAGCTCTCACTACCATACATTAATATTGGTTTATGTATAGACTTGTAAACTAGGATTTTTGTCTTAGTTGATATTTCTTTATTTCTTATAAATTTGTTATTCAAAGCATAGTATGTCCGTGTTGCTTTTTCTATTCTTTCATTTATTTCAGTTTCGTTCTTACCATTCTTCTGTAGATTTACGCCCAGGTATCTCATCGTCTTTACTTCCTCTATTTTTGTATTATCCAGTATTATTGATGCTTGCCCGTTTCCTTTCCCAATCACCATTACCTTTGTTTTATCGATGTTAATTTTTAAGTTTCTGTTTTGAAGGGCTTCATTCCATATTGTTACGTTTTCTTGCAGGTCTGTCGTGTTTTTTGCAAATATTACTAAATCATCTGCAAAGACGCAGTCAGTTATTGTCGTTATTTCCATATTTCTATAACCCACTGGTAATTTCTTCAGTTTGTGCTTTATCTCTTTTGTACGTCATCCATCACTATGTTGAATAGTGCTGGGCTCAGTACACCACCCTGTCTCAATCCTTCTTTAGTTTCAAATATCTGTGACTCTGCATTTCTCGTTCGTACATAATTCTTTGTGACCTTATACATACACTCCACATTGTTTCTCAATTTCTTATTTACACCTCTTCTTTTTAGGCTTTCCCATATCGCTTTCCTTGGTACACTATCAAACGCTTTCTCTAGGTCAATAAACGCCAAGTACGTATTGCTTTGCTGTCTTTTTTCCATTATTTGTTTTATAGTAAATATGTGGTCTTGTACTCCTCTTCCCTTCCTAAAACCGCTTTGTGAATCTTCTAGCTGTGTCTCTATTTGTATTTTTAATCTTTTTTCCAGTATTCTTTCGTACATTTTGGCCATTATACTCATCATTGTTATTCCCCTATAGTTCTTACATTCACGGTAATCTCCTTTCTTGAAGATGGGTAATATCACTCCTATTTCCCAATCTTGTGGTATTCTCTCTTCTGTCCATATTTTGTTAAACAGTTTAGTTATAACTTCTATGCTTTTTTCACGCAAGTTTTTGATCATTTCCGGTGATATACAATCATGGCCTGCTGCTCTTCCTGTTTTTATTTTTATAATTGCTTCTTTTACTTCTTCTATTTTTATTTCTTGGTCACCTTCATCTGTTGCTTGGGTGGTTATTTGTTCTTCTTTTTCATTATATCCTTGTACTATTTTTTCTATATTAAGCATATCCTCAAAGTATTCTCTCCATCTGTCCATTATTTCTTTGTCATCTTCAAGTATTTTGCCCTCTTTTGATTTTATGTATTTGCTATTGTAGTTCGTATCCCTTTTAAAAGTTTTCAATACTTTATAAAATAATTTCTGATTTCCGTGGCTATCACTTTCCATTCTTTCCCCGAATTCTTCCCATGACTTTTGTTTTGCTGCTCTCACTAGTTCTTTTACCCTTGTTCTTTGCTGTTTATACCCAGCGTAGCTTTCTTCTGTTTTCACTTTGAGGTATTTCGCCCACACACGTTTTTTATATTTTATCGCATCCTTTATTTCGTCGCACCACCAGCTTGTTTGTTTTTTGTTTTTATTTATTTTTATAATTCCGCACGCTTGCTTTGCAGCTTTATGTATTTTGCTTTTTATATTTGTCCATAATATTTCCACATTATTGTCTGTGTCCAGTTTGTTTAATTCTTCCATTTCTTGCTCAATTTTTTCTTTGTATTTTGTCGCTATTTCATTTTGTCTGAGTTTATAGTTTCTTATAACCACTTTTGTCTTTTGTTTTTTGTTCTTAGTCACCATTGGGCTTTTCCTTCCTGGAATGAATATTTTTGACAGCAACAAGTAGTGATCCGAGTATATTTCTGGACCTCTTTGCACTCTAGTATCTCTGTGAAATATAATAAAAGTAAACGTTTTTAAGAAAACATGTTCGCTTAAAAATTGTCTGCGATTAGTAACATTTAAGCGAAAGAGAACACTACGCTAACTGCAGTTTATCTAACAAGATCTAACAAGATCATAACATTAGCATTTGTTTATATTAAGAACAGTGGGGAGATCGATATTCTCTATTTAACTTCATCGCTCTTGACATTTCAAACTTTTCATTCATAAAAAAATTATGGTCAGACCTAAAAATATTGTATTGAGATTATGTCTTAGATCGTCAACCTTTTTTGATTCTGCATCACGACAATGCTCCGGCCCACAGATCAGCGATTTGTCAATGAACACTTGAAGAATTAGAGGTGGAAATTATGGTTCACTTTCCCTACTCACCCGACGTTGTTTTATGTGACTTCCATTTGTTTCCTGAAGTCAAAAAAGAATTGAGAAGGCGAAAATTTGAATCGATAGCTCAATGATGGGCATACTAAATAGACTCTCAAAAAATGGTTTACTAGATGTTTATGAGAAGTGGACAAAACGATGGGACAAGTGCATTGCCCAAAATTGAGAGTACTTTGAAAGGATAGTTGAAGTTTTCTAAATAAATGTTTCATTTTTGTACTACAGCACCAGTCTCGATATTTTCTAATATTTCCTCGTAGTCCATATGTATTGATACAAATATGTTTTATGCATATTTGGATTAATTTTACATTTTGAAGAGCTTTCTCGTCCAGCTTATTGAGCAGATTTAACCCGCTTAAACTTTTCCTTTTTCCCAACCTGAAAACTTGGTCCGGTATCAGGAGCTTTCAATCGAATAAGGAGGTAATCTTTGAAACTAACACATATTTCGAATAGTTTAATAAAGCTTATTTTTCTGAAGAAATGAAATAACTTGAACATTGGTAGATTGAATGTAATGAGTTGCAAGGAGAATACATTGAAAAATGAAATAATTTTTTGGCCTAAAGTTTGTGTCTTATTGTCTATTTTTAGTTTTATTATCTATTGTGTTGTAAGTTCAGTAATTACCAGAGAGCGGACTGAAGCGATTGAATGAACAATTGCCCCGATAAAACGTTGTGGCGG
This sequence comes from Melolontha melolontha, assembly GCA_935421215.2. Lineage (NCBI taxonomy): Eukaryota > Metazoa > Arthropoda > Insecta > Coleoptera > Scarabaeidae > Melolontha > Melolontha melolontha. Next base: position 54,115 of record CAKXYW020000044.1, on the reverse strand, counting down.
TCACAGGTATAGTATGCATGTTATAACGGCCCTACTATTTGCTTGCTCGATTACATTCCTCGAGCAGGTGTTATTATTTCCGTCGTTATGAATGGTACATTGTTTCTAGTCCTTCATAAATTCAATTCAACAGTGGCATGTAAGACCGAATATACTTTTATAAATTATTTCGTTAGACTTCGTTGAAATAATCGCTTAAAAATGATATCCGCTGATTTCAAAAGTGTATTCTCGTGTATACATGCTATTATACATGCATATATATACATATATGTATATATTGCTCTTGAGATAGTATGTTTTCTATTCTCTTCTATAAGGGATTGTTTCTGGTTTTGTTTCTTTCAGTGTTATTTGGTTACACCGTTTAGTATTTTAAAAAATCCGTTTTATATTGTTATATTGAATATTTATCCTATAATTTTTTATAAATATTAAGTTTAATTTACTACCTTATTTTTAGAGTAGTTTTCGTTTCTCCTTTTTAGTACATTTCTTTCTGTTCTTAGTATTTTTCTTTATTTTCATTAACTATAGAGAATTCTCGTAGGGCAACCATGGTAGGATGGATTAGAGGCCATACAGATAGGTTGCATATTCGTAATGACACCGAGATATATTGCAGTGCCTGTTCATTAAGTTTAACGCGTTCACAAAAGTGTAATGTGCAGAGACATGTTTCATCGAAAACTCATCAAGATTACATATGACAATCTGCACCTGACAGTTTTAACGAAGAACTGTGTCAAGATTCATGGCGGCCAATATCCCATTTAAAATCTTAACAATCCAGTCCTCAAGAGGTTTCTTACAAAATATACTGATCGTTATATACCCGATGGATCTACTTTACGTAAATACCACTTACCAAAATGTTATTTGAAAACCATTGAAAAAATACGAACTAACCCATGTGGTCATTATTTTGGGTAAGTACAGACGAAGCAATGGATGTAAAGGGACAATATGTGTTAAATGCAGTTGTTGGTATTCTTCATCCGACATCTTCATACAAACCATACTTAATTGCAACTAAATATTGCCAGTCGTAAATGGTGAAACAGCTGCAGAAGTAATTGATCAATGTATTCATAATATTCTGTCATCGGATAACAACTATAAAGACAAGATGCTATTATTTTTGATTGATGCGGCAGCTTATATGTTAAAAATAGGGAAGATTATTAAAGCAACCTTATCCCAATATGCTAAACGTTACTTGTGCAGCATATGCATTACATAGAGTATGTGAATACATCAGGGGTCGTTTTCCAAATGTTGATAAGTTAATTTCATCATTTAAAAAGATATTTCTCAAAGCACCTTCACGAGTGGCATTATATAGAAAAATAAATTTGCCTTTACCCCAGTTCCTGTATTAGCTAGGTGGGGAACATGGCTAGAAGCATGCATTTTCCTATTCACAACACTTGGATGAAATAAAAGACTTTGTTTTTCATCTTCAAATTGATGATACGCAAAGCATTCGAATTGTAAACACCTAATATAAATTGAAAATTTACAAAACCAGCTGAACTTTATTAAAGCTAATTTCCAGTGTCTTACAGATACGATTACTTACATGCAAAATTAAGACAACCTAAAATTAATAAATAATTAACTTAGAAACCCTTATCGATCAACTGAAAAGTATGCCTTCTGAATTTTTAAACAAGCTGGGACAAAATGTTGATGCCATGTCAATCAGAAATCCAGATTTGAATATACGTATTATATAAATTCTGCACAGAACTGATTGAAAAATCTATACATTCAGAGTATGGTGCACTTTTGCAACGTTTTAATCACGCTCCCATCAGCAGTGATGCGGAACGGACATTTTCTATTTTTAAAGACGTTTTACGTAATGCAAATCAAGGATATACAAAACATGCGTACGACCGGTGATGACATATGGTGCGGAGACGAGAGCGGAAACAACGATAACAAAGAGGATACTAAGAACAACCGAAATGAAGACTCTAAGAACGATAACAGGATACACATTACATGATAGGCAAAGAAATACAGATATAAGGGAGAAGTGTCAAACGGATGACGTAGTCAGATGGATACGGAAAAGAAGAAGAGAATGGAACCACAATGTCAGCCGAATGACTCCCGACAGAATGGCCAGAATAGTACGAAACAACATACCTCACGGAAGAAGACCCATAGGACGACCACCAAAACGCTGGCGAGACAGCTGGCAATCAAATTCACAAGAACTGCCGCCACAAAGAAACCGGAACTAAACAGGCGATACGCCTATTGAAAGAAGAAGAAGAAAGAAGAAAGACGTTTTAACATCTAAAAGAACTAATTTAAGACAGGAAAAGACACAAATTTTAGTTCTTTATAGTAATGTTTTACACTTTCAATGTTTTGCAGAAAATACATAGTTTTGTTATTTGTAAATTATTTTTATTCAAAATTCGATACGTAATTCGCTTGTCAACATTACTTTTGTTTCAGCAGTAGTTGCTGCCGGTTACCAAACCTTTTATTACATTCGCTCTGTTGTGCATTGACAGATACATATTAACTACATATTATTGTGGATTTTTCCCCGAAGAACAATTTTTAAAAAAACCTTTAAGTATATTGAATTTATTATTCAGGTTATTATTGTGTATATTTTGAATTTTGTGTGTATATTTATTTGGTTTTGTTTTATTGACCGAGCTTGTACATTTATTTAATTTGAACAGGAAATTGTATCGATTCGGGGAATTTTATTGAACTGTATGTGCCCGATGTCCGATCTTTCCGGCCGATCATCGACAGAGATATTTGGTTCTTTTTATGATATAGTTGGAAGTAAAAAACATAATTTTTTATTTCTAGATTTTATTTGATTTAACTTCGGTATTTTTCTTAGTTGATTTGATGTGTTATTAAATTTCATTAACGTTTTATTTACAAGTGTTGGTTTTCTCGTATTTTATGAAATATTTAAATTTACTTGATATCTCTCGTAGTTGCGTTTTTTGTGTGTGAAAATTACGTTAACGTAAGTAGAAATTTCACATCAGTATTATCTAAATTTGATTCATTGTAATTCGATTATATTTGTGCTTATTTGTAATTTTGTATTATTATTAATAGTAGATTTAAGATATAGATAGTTAAGAAAATTATCATTTTTTTGGGGGAGTTTTTTTTTTCACGATGTTCTAGAACATTTTTGAAAAGTCAGGTCTGGAGGGAGATTTTTATACTTGTGTTAGAGCGCATGAGTAAATTCATTTACGTTTGACATTTGGTCTTTTAACGTTTGAATTTTGGGGGTTTATTAATTAATTTTTGAATTTGAGAGTTTTCTTAATGATCTATTAGATTTATATTTTTGCTCGCGGTTCATAAGAGGCTTTTCTTTGTGTGCGTGTCTTTTATTTTTTCCTCTAAGCTTTTGTTAATAACGCATTAGCTCTCTTTACACTTTGTAAAGAGTAATTTTTTTATTTTTTTTATATAATAAATATTGTAAATTCCAAGTGTGAGTTTCCTTTACTGAATCTTTATTTTTTTCACTTTCTTGCTCGAGGGGGCGAGACCCCAAGTTTAAGAAGTCTCATTTTAAGAAGAAGAAGTATCAGAGCTAGTCCGGACATATTGTGGTGAACAGTGGACCTATCCTTTAAGCAAACTCACAGTTCACAGCAATATGTAGGTATGCGCCACTTATGCAGTGGCCACACGTATCAAATTGTTCGAAGCTCACGGATCGCTTTCAGAAACAAATCTATTTTGAATACAAGGCAGACGCCTAAAGGCTTTGGATCATCACTCACTTGAGTCCGCTCTCGGGCAATTACTGAGCCTCTCTCGTATATTCTTGTAAAGAGGTTCCTGTTGCATAATAAAGATTATTATTATTTAACGTCTATACGGCCACCACCTACGATTCCTAATACATTCAAGAATATATTTAATTTAATTTTTAATTTGAATTATTTCCCGTTTTGTCCTACCTTTTAAAACATGATCGCATTCTCATAACGCGTACCTAGAAATGTGATTTTATTCCAGACGCAAGACGCAAGTTTATCCCGGAGGTGTTAAATAAAATTATTGCAGGGAATCTGTAAAATGATATTTTAAAATCGAGTCACGTCTTTCATATAACTGTAAAACTCGAACTGAATTTATAATCACACAACCAGACACGGCAATTTATATTTTAGTAATGACAGAAGATGAGTTGTTGACTAACTTTATATTTTCATACGGTGTACTATGAAATTCGATTAAAAATTTTGTTTGCTTAAATTACTAGTCGGTTTGTATATATTCTAATTGAGATTAGTGAAATCGAATATTGGTAGAAATCAGCATCCGCAGCTTCTGGCGTCTCAAATAACGCTTCTTGCATTGTATGTAGCTGTCAGCCTGAACTTTCTAGATATATGACTCTTTCCATCTTTTTGTTAATTCTAGTCAGGTAGATAATATTCTTATATCCCAATATATTATTCCCAGTTTAATAATTGCCGGAGCAGAACTATATAGCTTTGAACTGTTTAGTTTTAATACAGGGTGTGGCCAAATTGATTAGACGATTTAAAGTTATAAAAGAAGTAATTTATTCTTAGATTTAAATGATGATGTGTTAAAAATAACATCCCTAAGATGGGCTAACATCGTTTAGCAAACATGTTCCTCCACGTCGGATGTGAGAATTGGTAAATGGAATCTTGTATTAGATTTACACTTTATTTAATAATAATAATGACTATATAACAGCTGTTTCACCGTACAACGGTTTCTTCGGATATAACAAGTGGTACTATAAAACATTTTACTTAAAACGTAAATATTTTTTTTTATTTTTTTTATTTTTTTTATTTATTTTTTTTATTTACGTTTTAAGTAAAATGTTTTATAGTACCACTTGTTATATCCGAAGAAACCGTTGTACGGTGAAACAGCTGTTATATAGTCATTATTATTATTAAATAAAGTGTAAATCTAATACAACATTGTGTGTTTTTATCATTTGATATGGATTTACATCAAGTAAAGGCAGAATCGATTCAATAAATGGAATCTGGTGAATCTAATTCTTTTAAATCTTCTTGGCTGTGAGGTTGATTCTACTACAGCAGTGATTCTCAATCTTCTTAGCTCCGCGTTCCCCAAAATAGTAAATCAAAATAAAATGAATATTTCTCGTCTCCTGGGCTTTACCTCAAAACTGAATAGTCTTATTTAATTTCTAATACGAAATGGATAAATTTGTGAAAAAACGAAGTGAGCCATCTAGTGAATCGATTGGTAAATATACAAGATTGTACAATGAGAGTTATTTAAATTATGGTTTTACCTTCAACTTCTCTCCGATAAAAAGAATGAAGCCCTCAAAATTAGTTCGGCACTTGGAAACTAACACCCGGCTCATAAAAACCAGCCCTTGGAATTTATCGAAAGAAAATTACATGGCTTGAGAAATCAACAAATTTCTATTTGTAAGTCAAGCCATACTAATAAAAGAGTAGTTAAGATGTCCAAACCCCATACAATCGCCGAAATCAATTGCCTAAAACAAATTAGCATATCGATGCGAGAGCTCGCATCAAGCGTTGTTACAAATAATACCAATCTGCATAAAGCAAATCTGTATCTGTACACATGGCCATACAGCTCGTATTTACTGGCGTTAACTTCAACCACAGACGTATGCGCTTCTGTCTAATGACTTTACCAAAGCGGATTTACGAAGTAACGACTGAAGTTAGCTTTCTAGTAATGAATTTTGTCCTATCAAATGACACCAGATAACCTCGTGACATCTGACAGACAAAACAGACTACGCCGATGAAAGCGAAATTTTTTAATTACTTTTCATTTTAAATTATTTAATAAAACAGTTTTGGGACCGCACGAAATACTCAGCTGTTATATGGCTAATAATGGCTAACATCGTAGATGCTGCATATTGATAACTTACTTATGTATAAATCAATTCATTGTAAACAATACGTCTGCATATCTGCAAGTAACACGGAATATACGGACAATAAATATACGGCACATATCGGGCAAGTCAGGATGGACAGCGGTACTCTAAATTTATCTGTTTAAATTAATTTTTTACATTTTTCTTGAGTTAAAACTAACATAATTGACATATATTTTAGTAGTATAAACTGATAATTGAATTAGTGACACTTCTTCTTCTGAATAATCCCGTATATACAAGTGTGTATTAATTAGCCTCCTAACTACACGTGGCCATGTTCTTCGTTCAATTTGGAGTCTAAAATCCTCCAAAATGCAAGTCTAGCAACTTCCGGAAAGATGTCTCTGAGGAAACATATCCAAGTACATATACAAGTAATATGCACCATAATATGCAACATATTACTTGTGTAGCACAAAATCTGTGAATATATCAGAGACACCTTTCCGGAAGTTGATAGACTTGTATCCGCTTTTAAAAAAGTTTTCGGAAAAGTACTCAATGGTGCTTTTCCGAAAACTAGTAGCTCTTTACAGGGAAAAACTTTGTCACTGCATCACTCTCCAGTAATAACTAGATGGGAAACATGGTTGGAAGCTACTAGTTTTCACGCATGATGGAGCCCCCCGTAATGTAATGTAAAAGACTGGTTAGATGAACACTTCCTAAACAAATTGGATTGGTTGTGGAGGTCCTATATTATGGCCTGCGAGATCCCCCGATCTCAATTCATTAGATTTTTGTTTGGGGGTTTCAACAAACGTACAAACGATACCACATAGACTGCAGCTATGTCTTCACACTGATGGATTTCAATTCGAGTAATTATGTAGGTAATAATGACATTGATTTCTGTCAAAGAGATAAATTAAATTATTTCTGAAAACACAGCAAGCATGATATATCGTTTTAGTATTAAGACTTTTAATTCTAAATTTGGCCAAGACCGTCGTCACGTATAGTTAGTACACCAATTTATACACACCCTGTATATTATCGACTGCGAATATGATGCACTGCAGGTGACTAACTCTTAGATTACATTTGCCGTTGAATAAATTTTAGAAGTATTAGATTAAGTTCAAAGATGCGATCACCTTTCTGAATTATTCTTATAGAATTATCTTTTAGACTTATTCATTGGTTAATAATATCTTAACATCGGAAAATACAATATCTTATGTATTTATTCAATAACGTCTTGCAATACTTTAAATTTATGACAATACATATACTCTCATGATGGTAAATTTTCATCTCGAGTACGTATTACATTAACCCAGTGCAATCGTCCCCGATTTGAATATGAATGCAGCGATATTATTCATTTTAGAGTTATTTGTGCTGTCGACAAGTGCCCTAGCAGCATAGTAAAAGCCGACCTATAAAAGTTCCGTTGTGCCCGTTTGCTAAATAATTTTAAATGGGACAGAATTGATTTTCTTCGCAGTTCCGGGGCATGGTGAGTGAATCCGGAATGCGAGTTAGTTTCTTCCGTTGGGATGCATTTGCTCTGATACGGCGTCTGTATTCGTCCGATGGTTCTAATCAACGATTTGTCTGCATGTCAGTTCAAAGAACTCCATTGGAATACATAAAACTTTTTACCGTCGACCGTATAAATTCTAGGTTGAATATAATTGGTCACCGTTTCCAGTCATTCACGATTTTTAGCGAGGAAAAATTTGAATATTTTCCTGATTATTGTTCCGGGGGACGTAAAATTGGCAGTAAAAAGTTTTTCATTGTTCATTTGTCTTCTTAATATCCTTTCGAGCATATTTCTTCCATTCATACTTAGAGACAAAAAAGGTATTTTGTAGAAGTGTTAGATTTGGAAACTTAATCAGTGCCGATACGTAAAAATTGCTAAAATATCGTATTTTATGGTGTGTATTGATCTGTCTTTTGGTACTATTTATGTTTGTATTACAGTACAGAAAGCTCGTGCGGGCTACAGGTGTTTCCCCTTCGTCGGGCGAGCAGCGTATCTGCTCAGGCACTAACATGCAATGCTTTTTAAATCAAATAGATGGGGAACACGAGCTTGTAAAATATTGCTGGCTGCTTTCAAAAGGTTTCACTATATACGGTTTTAAATTTATATTTTAATTAGTTCTGTCATTAGATAAAAATTATTACTAGATACCGGACGCATCAGGCTGAAATTACGATGGACCATATAAATACTCTGTGACATCCCTAAGTACAACACGTAGTTATTGAATAGCACTATTAATTCGGTTAACCGAATATCTGATTTTGTCGTTGAATTGTGACGCAATTACTTCAATATTATAGTTAAATTTCTTTCTTCATGGGCGTAAATAGAAGTGGGGTTTTTATACTTTATTTTATTTATTAGTTTATATTTCGTAAGATAAATAAAATGCGGTGAGTTACTTTCCTTTTTTCATTGTTTTAACTGTTAATTACCATACTGCGTAATTTTTGTAATAGATCCTGTTTAATATTGAAAATTCTTTCAATGGAGACTGTGGTTAAATAATAATTTAAAAGGTATATAACCCCTTACCACAATTATTAGTCGTATCCTAAATACGTATTTCGACAACTAAGTTGTCATCATCAGTAGGTAAAAACTACTAATTAAAAGTCACACATGGGGCACAGTAAAGTAACATAAACGCTTCCGCACAACTACTATACACTGCAACCCTATAAAGACTGCCAGTCTTTATAGGGTTGCAGTGTATAGTAGTTGTGCGGAAGCGTTTATGTGACTTTACTGTGCCCCATGTGTGACTTTTAATTAGTAGTTTTTACCTACTGATGATGGCAACTTAGTTGTCGAAATACGTATTTAGGATACGACTAATAATTGTGGTAAGGGGTTATATACCTTTTAAATTCCTGTTTAATATTGTTTGATCGAATTAGTTCTCCCAATTATTTTGACATAAGTGTCCAGTGAATTTCGTTAAGTTTCAATAACTTACGCCATGCCTTTTTAATTTTCATTTATTTAGATCTAAAACATTGTTTAAGTTACTTTTTCAGATATCATAAGGAACAACGTTGAGAAGGGTATCGTAAAACAATGGCGAGTTGGATTAACGGTCATACTGATTGTATGTCAATTGCCACTGATTCCGAAATTTATTGCAAAGTCTGTAAAATATGGTTAAAAAATTCCAAGAAATCGCACGTAAAACATCAATTACACCCGTTGAAATCTGACAATTTTAACGAAGAACTCTGTGAGACTTTAATAGCGGCAAATATTCCATTAAATAAATATATAATTTCACCTTCAAAATATTTGTCCAAAAATATACTGGACAAAATATTCTTGATGAATCCACCTTACGGAAATATTATGTTTCTAAGTGCTACAAGAAAGCAGTAGAACGCATTAGAAGCCATCTTTCAAATCAGTACCTATGTATAACTACCGGCGAAGCTGTCGATATATTAAGACGCTATGTGGTAAATGTTGTAGTTGGTGTACTAGATCCAACTATTCCATATAACGCATATGTAATAGCAACAAAAGTTATGAATACAGTTGATGCGGAAACAGTAGCTAAAACCATTTACGAAAATATGCACCAAATGCTTCATTCGGACGACAGGTACAAAGAAAAAATACTTTTATTTGTCAGTGACAGTGCTGCAAATATGTTAAAAACAGTCAGACTATTAAAGGAAACATGTTCTAATATGCTGCATATTACTTGTGGAGCACATGCTCTCCACAAAATATGTGAATATATCAGAGACACCTTTGTCATCATATATATCATATGTTATTTAAATATCTGTACATTTGCTTATCATGCTGGCAGTTCCGTGTTTAGATCCCTGACTGGCTGTCCGAGTAGGTTTTCGTAGTTTTCCTTCTCGTCCTAGGCGAATGCCGACAGCTTTATATCTTAAGTCGCTCCACGGACGCAAGTGTAATAATAACTCATGACTTACTATTCTCTTTATAATTGATATCAAACTTTTGTTGTTATTATTATTAATTGAATTGAATGTATTTATGGATATATATCTCTCATCATGACTACATCACTTATATAACTTTGACATTAATATCTGTCATTTATAATTCTTTGATAAAGGTAATACTTACCGAAACATGTAAGAGCTTATTTTAAATATATGCATATTAATGTAAAACAGACCTTCAATCGCCGAATATCTAAATCAACTATATTGTACAAAAATCAAGAAATAATTATCTGTATATATATTTCTGAAACTCATGTAGAGTTTAGTATTGTAGTTGATGTTGAATGACCGTTTGATACGAATATTTGTATTTCCTTTGAAGTCTTCGAACTTATAAAACTTACCCGAGATCAGATAGGCGCCCCCGTATCCGATCTCGCGACTTCTGGTAAGATATGCAAGTGTGTTACCACTAGACTATAGGCCGGTTAGTAACAATTACTGCATTTGTAAAAGACAATTAATATTAAGATAGCAGTGTTCTAAAAATAATTTTCACTTAAAATTAATTACGTAATGCAATAGACTATGGTTTGTTGACTTTATTACATTTTATATTATGCAGTTTAGGTAATTTTAAAATTATATGATCCGCTTTCATATACAAATTACAATAAATACAATTTTCATAATCATTAGACGGTATGGCCCTCGTACTACAATGACAATCTTCCTAATGTTTTCTTCTAGAATATAAATATAATAATGAATGTGCTTGCGTAGTGTAAATATTGGGTTGAGATAATGGCTACATTGAAGCAAACAAAATACATTGCTTTTCTCAACTACATACTTCAATTTATTAAATGTGTTTATATCGCACACAAACACAATTTAATATCCTGTTTTCCAGATTTCAAACACACAAATATGCATGTATGTGTGTACGTTCCCATTATGTACATATTTACTGAGATTCCGAATTAGAAGATCGCTGTTTACGGCTAACAAGGAAGGCTACTCTAACGGGATGAATAATAAGGAATCGGGTTCTAAGAAAATATAGCTTTTTTTTATCTAGGACTTGATTTATAAAAGGGCTTATATTTCTTTTAAACACACGATATGTTTAACATTTCCTTGAGTTCGCTTAGAGAATGACTAATGAATAAATTTTCCACTACCTAATGTTAGGATTACTCATTCATTGTGTTTCCTATTTCGTATGATAGATAAAGTGCTGTGAGTTAGTTTCTTATTTTCATAGTTTTACGATTAATTACATCGTAATTTTTGTGATAGATCCTGTTTAATATCGTTTGATTGAATCTACTTCTCCCAATTATTTCGACCTAAGTGTGCATTGAATTTCGTTCAGTTTCAATAACTTACGCATACATTTTTAGTTTTCATTTATTTAGATCTAGAGCAATGTTAAAGTTACTTTTTCAGATATGATACGGAAGAACGTCGAAGACGGCATCGTAAAACAATGGCGAGTTGGAGTGACGGTCATACTGATTGTATATCCATTGTCAGTGATTCTGAAATTTATTGCAAAATCTGTAAAAATCGTTAAAAAATTCCATGAAATCGCACGTACAACGTCACTTAGCATCGCAAACACACACACAGAAATTGGAACCGTTGGAATCTGACAATTTAAACGAAGAACTCTGTGAAACTTTTATGGCGGCTAATATTCCATTAAATCAACTTAACAATCCCACTTTAAAAATATTTCTCCAAAAATATACTGGTCGAAATGTTCCTGATGAATCCACCTTACGCAAATATTATGTTTCTAAGTGCTCCACGAAATCAGTACCTATGGATAAGTGCCGATGAAACTGTCGATATATTAGGACCCTGTGTGGTGGTAAATGTTGTAGCTGTTGTACAACAACCAACTATTCCATATAACGCATATGTAATAGCAACAAAGTTATGAATACAGTTGATGCGGAAACAGTAGCTAAAACCATTTACGAGAATATGCACCAAATGCTTCATTCGGACGACAGGTACAAAGAAAAAATACTTTTATTTGTCTGTGACAGTGCTGCATATATATTAAAAACAGGCAGATTATTAAAGGAAACATATCCTAATATGCTGCATATTACTTGTGTAGCACATGTTCTCCACATAATCTGTGAATATATCAGAGACACTTTTCCAGAAATTGATAGACTTGTATCCGCTTTTAAAAAAGTTTTCAGAAAAGCACCATTGGGAGTAGCTGTTTACAGGGAAAAACTACCATCTTTGTGACTGCCTCCCTCTCCAGTAACAACTAGATGGGGGACATGGTTGGAAGCTACTAGTTTCTATGCACAGAATTTAGAGAGTTTACAAAATTTCGTTGCATCTTTAAATGACGATGCTCGGAGTGCAAGGCACTAACACAAATTTCACATTTAAAAAAGCAGTTGTACTTTCTTCAGGAACACTGGAAATTTGACAAAACTAATTGCTTATTTTGAGAATCAAAATCTCAAATTACAAGATGGATTAACCACATTAGATGTCTATTAATAATTTCAAAAATATACCAAGTGAGTTCGGATGTGGCCTTCGGCAAAAGTGCGACGCAGTTTTTAATAGAAATCCAGATTTAATAACATTGCGGTAATTGTGTATGGGGACAATTTCTCAAAATCTAACTGCAAAATACGCAGAAATAAAAGAATATGTCCAGTATGCACCTATAACCAGTTGCGATGTAGAAAGGACGTTTTCTATTTACAAGGATGTATTATTTCATTCAAAGAGAACAAATTTTACAGAAGAGAACCTTGAGAAAGTATTGCTAGTAAATATTAATACTCCTTTACACAACTTGAACTACAAAATGAACAAATAAAAATGTATTTTGTAGTCGTATATAATATACCCATTTTATTATTATAAGTATAATTATATAAATAAAATTAAAAACTTTAAAGATACAAATGTTCAATAGTACGCTCGTGGGCGATGAGTCATCAACCTCTCGTCTCCGGTCTCTAGTCATATGATATTAGTATAATGTTATACAGGGTTTCGCACGATATCGTACGGTGGGGCAGACAGAGGAGACGTGAGTGGAACCAGCATGTAACACGAATGGATTGCGAGAGATTAGCCCGAACAGCAAGGGATCTAAAGCCAATGGGCACCAGACCACCGGGAGGGCCCTTCAAAAGATGGCGAGATAGTTGGCAGTCTACGTCACAGACATGACTGTAGCACTATGAAAGAGATCGGATAAGAACCAGCCTAAGGCCTAATATAAGAAGAAGAAGAGGAAGAAGAAGAAGAAGAAGGGTTTCGCAAAATTCGCGCTCCAGAGGAAAAAATAGAAATCACAATAAAGTGACAAATAAATAACTATTATCGAGATAAAATCAAACAAATTTTAATGAATTTCACTACTTTTTACTTTAAAAAGTTACGATTGTTTCACTCACAAAATCTTCATTAACCTATCGACATATCTTTACATAAATATACCGTAACAAACACATGTTTTGGATGGTGAAGGAATGGATAGTCTTTATTACTTAAATGTTTATGAACACAAACTTTCACAAAAATATTGTTAGTAGATCGTCCAGGAAAGAAACCATCTGTTATAGAGATGCAGAAAAAAGAAAAGATCAATTTCTGATGTTTTTTTTTTAAACTCAAGTATATCTGTTGTGAGAAGCGTTCCGCTTTTCGTACAAAAAATCCCCATCGGGAATTGATGCAATAAATTAACGTCACGTACTGACAAAAGAAATTCCTAAAATAGAAGGCTAGGCGCGAACTTTACATAAAGCGATTAATTAAGCCGCCTTATTAATTAACAACGATGTGTTGGAACGATAACGAGGTACGACTTCTCAGTACCGAGGTCTGTCTTCCACTTTGCTCGGTCGACTCTTTTCGATCGGCAGGCGGAGTGGGAAAGCTACAAAAAAAACTAATACGTAATCCGCTGCAGATATGGGAACGAAAACAGAAAAATATACAGGTAGTTTAACGATAAATAGAACGGAATGAAATAAAGGAAGACGCTAATATGTGACAATTAAATGAGCGGTTACGAACAAGTAATAGCTTATTTTGGGATCTGAATTGCGCCCAGAAAGTAGGCAATCTTGACCGATTTCAGAAAAAAGAACATTTTAATTCAACAAATTAGAGCGTTGTAAGCCATCTAGGAGGATTTTTCATAATTGTTGCTAGGTTATGTATTTTTCTTTATGTATTTGTCAAAGTTTCTTCAAATCGTTTCAGTACCGCTGTCGTGCTCAACCATGTTCTTTTATTATGTACACTGCTGTGGAATATGTGCAAATGTTGATAACTTATGGAGAATGTAGCCGGAATGCTAGAGAGGCAGCAAGTGTTTATGCCCGACGCTTTCCTGACAGGAGTAATCCCGATCACAAAGTGATCCTTGGGACTATCGCACGAACAATCGAAACAGGCCGAATTCGACGTAATAAAAAGGAGATTGGTGGTGCGCCCAGGACTCTACGCTCTGTTGAAAACGAAGTAGCTATTTCAGATGCCTTTGAAGAAGTTGCACAGGAACTGAATATTTCGAATACTTCTGTACATCGGGTGTTGAAGGCTAAACGACGTCATCCGTATCATTATACTCGTGTGCAGTATTTGCAGCCAGAAGATTACCCTGCCAGACAGGAATTCTGTACATGGGTTTTAAATCAAGAAGAAAGCAATCCTAATTTTTTATCTTGGATTTTATTTATTGCTGAATCAATTTTCTGCAGACAAGGATGCTACAATGCGCACAATTGGCATATCTGGGCAGAAGAAAATCAACATGCCCTATTTTCAAGAGCACTTCAAAAATGATTTTCCATAAATTTGTGGATTGGTCTATAAGGGAATTTTATATTCTGTCTTCAGTCGAAACTATCTAACTTCTCTCTTTAGGTAGGACCTTGCATTCCCTGACACATATATGCAGAACTTTTGAACGCATTTCACAATTTGTTTGAAGACATTCCCACTTCTTTTTCATGTTCACAACTGGTGTCAACGATGACCCACCAGCATATTTCAATCGAGAAGTTCGAAATTTTAGAGCAACAGTATCCTGATCGTCATGGCGGTCCATGACGGTCCCCCGATTTAAATCCTGTGTATTTCTTGCGTTAAAAATGTTGTATACAGGCATCCTAGTGTTACAGAAGAATAACTTAGGGGTCGCGTTCAGGAACGACTGCCACAATTACTCCTGAAATGGTTACGAATTCTAATCTGAGCCTTTTGCGACGAGTGCGGTTATTCTTGTAATAGTGGCAAATTTGAGCACTTGCCCTGATTCAATTTTTGTTTCGTTTCATGATTTTTTTTGGTTATGTCGTTTCTGTTACTATTATTATCTCTTCCACTCACAAGAACCATTCGTTCTTGGTTGCCATTATCTTACCCCATCGGTTCATTCGAACAAGATGGATGGCATAGTTATCTATCATTCATTTATTTTATATGAATATTGATTATAGTAGATACTAACCAGTACTTTCAAGGTGTGAACATATGTGTTGTCCGCTGCTAGCAGCTTGTGTCTCTTTCTGGGTATGAACTTATGTGTTGGTTGCTGCTGGCAGCTTGCGTCTCTCTCTGGGTGTGTGGTTTATGTTTGTGCGAGCGCGCAAGTGTAGGGTGTTGTATGTTGGCGCGCTCGTGTGTTTAGTGACCGGTCGCGTTAATTTTGAGAGATCAGAGAGCCAGCCGTTGCGCAGGGCCGCCAACCCTTTCCCGGCAACTTCTTTACTTTTGCGTGCAGTACTTCGACGGCTCGACCCCCGCCCCATCGAGGCAAGGCGCAGACCAGCGAAGCGCACCCTGCACACGTCGAACGTGTGTGTGCTGTTAACGGCAGCCTAGCCAGGTTGCCGCCCAGGACCGGTCCTAGTGGTGTGTGCATTGCGCGGCGTCGTGTTATTATTATTATTATGTTATACCTATTCTCATGTTTTTTAAGATAAGTTCACGTGTATTAGAATAAATAAGGTTCTTTTCGGAACCGTCATTTGCTGTTTTATTTTAAAAAAAAATAAAAATAAATTAATATGATGGCGAGTGTAACATCTTAAATGACATCTGCCTTAACCTAACATGTTGATGTTGACACTTTCGCCAGGTACGTCATTCTGACAGTGTGATAATATATTAAGCTTAGCAACTGATTTTATTCACATTAACACCTGGAGTGCCTTTTTGGAATTGGTAGATCTTAAACATCTCACAGCTCTGTTATGCAAGAAATAAATTTCTCGTTTGCATTTTTTAAATCACGAGTTCTGGGACACCTGTATAAGGAATAAGTAGTCTGTAATTTAATGTTTAGTTTTGACTTAAAATACTAGTCTGAAATGTTTTGAGCATGGCATTACTCGTTAAAACCATTTTGGTAGTACAATCGTATATGCTTTGAAAGGTGCCTGTGAAAATTTCAACAATTTAAAACAGTTGCTTGCGTCAGTCGATGTCACTGTTTTTGCAAAAATGGAAGAAATCGAATATCGTGCCTTGAATAAATTGTTGAGTTAGACGCTATTTACGGGAACTCTGTCCCATCATTTGCCACCGTGAAAAGATGGCCAGCTGAATTTAAGCATGGTCGTATCAGCTTGGTCGGTGATGAGCGTTCGGGACGGTCAAAAACTCTGATCACCACCGATAACATTAAAAATGCTAACCAGATGGTACTGAAAGACAGTCAAGGTTAGAGACATAGTAGACGCTATGCACATATCGAACGCATATGTCATATATTGACTGAAGAATTTCACATGCGAAAGCTATCCGCGCTTGTTCACTTTGGACTAAAAAGTATTCGAACGAACATTTGTAAAGCTCTGTTGGAGCGGCTTAAGCGAAACGGGTCAGGTTTTTGCGTTGATTCATAACAGTAGATCAAAGTTACAGTTGTGAGACGAAAAGCAGTCAAAACAGTGAACTGCAAAGGTGAACTTGCTCCGAAAAAGACGAAAGCGGTTCCATCGGCCACTAATGATACCATGACGGTGATGCCCACTGTTTTTTTTTTGGGATAGTCGCGAAATCGTGTTCGTCGACTATCTTGGAAAAGGTAAAACAATACCGGGTGTGTATTTATTACGCATCATTACTTGATAAACTGAAGGCAGAAATAGCAAAAAAAGCAAACGCATTTGAAGGAGAATAAAGTGATGGTCCATCAAGACAGTGCACCTGCTCACACTTTGGCGGTCGTCATGGCCAAAATTCACGAATTGCACTTCTATTTGATTGACCACCCACCGTATTCACCAGATCTGACCACCAGCGACTTTTGTCTACTTCCTAAGATTGCAAGTTTCGCTTGCAGGACAAAGATTTTCATCGAACGAGAAGATCATCGGATACGTAAATGCTTACCTTGCGAAGCAAGACGTCAATTACTATTTGGAAGGGTCAAAGAGGCTAGAGGATCGCTGGGAAAGATGTATGAACTTAAAAGGAGATTATGTTGAAAAGTAAAACTATTTTTGACTGAAAACAATACTTGTTTCTATATTAGGCTCCCCTCGTCCATAAGTACTGCGCAATATCAACCCGCTATATCCGTTAGAAAGTTCAGATTTGTAAGTTTCGTTATATAAAACGAGTTCTTACATTTATTATTTCCTTATTTACATGTAGAAGGGATAGACTACAATTATTGGGAATAGAAAAATCTAGTTACCTATGAAAAACCAATTGTTGTTTATTAAATAAAGCATTATTTTATCTGTCAAATGCAGTTTAGTTTGTGGAATTCGGTTGAATAGTGTTTGAGAAATAACTTATAGAATATGCTTCTGTTATCGGAAAAATGGAATTATCACAAGAGAACTTGCAACTATGATTTCAAGAAAGGCTTGAGCGCGTATGAGTGTAAGGAAAGGTTAAAATCGGCATTTGGAAATCTCTCACCATCATTGGCTACTGTTTAGAGATGGTATAAAGAATTTGAACGAGGTTGTACACAGAAAAGTAGCTAGCCCTGCTTCAACTGTTGTTAAACCCAAAAATATTGCTGCAGTGAAGAACATGGTGGAAGAGGACAACCGCATTACCTATACCATGATAGAGTCCAAACTGAAAATTGGATCCTCGTAAGTTAGATTAATATTGCACGAACATTTACATTTGAAAAAGATTGTAGCTCAGTTTGTACCCCATCATCTGACAGATTTACAAAAGGCAGAACGTGTTAGAATTTGTCAACAAACTTTAGATATGTTGAATGCTGGAGGCCATCAAATTATTTCTAAAATTGTAACTGGCGATGAAAAGTACTTATCGTTTTTTGAAGTTCCCACTCGCCAAGCAAGCCGAATCCGGATACATGAAAATGAGGAAACCCCTACGATAAAAAACAGCGAGCAATGAAAAAAGTAATGTACGCAGTATTTTTTAGAAGTACGGGTTTGGTGGCCACAATTAAATTAGAAGATCAGAAGACAGTTACAGCTAAATGGTATGTTGAAAATTGCTTGCCTACTGTGTTGAGTAAAGTACCAAGAAAGGGAATTATGTTACATCATGATAACGCGTCGTTCCATACAGCAGAGATAAATGTTCAGTATTTAGCTGAAAACAAGATCAAAGTTATAGAACATCCTCCTTGCTCACCGGATTTGACGATGTGTGACTTCTGGCTATTTTTTGAGCTCAAAAACATTTGATAAGAAAAAGGTTCCTGTCAGAAGAAGAGATTGATATCGCCGTTAAGTGTCTTTTTGATAGTACCCCTAAAGACAGCTGGCTGAACACATTTGAACTATGGAAGGAAAGAATGGTTAAGTGTATTATTGTTGATGACAATTACTTTGAACATATTTAAAATAAAAATTCTGAAAACTTCTATCTTTTTATTCTCAATAATTGTAGCCTGCCTCTCGTATGTTTGACTCTATCTTCTAATTTTACGTAACATATTAAGCATCTATATTACGAGTTATAATAAATACAAACGTTTTGTTAAAAATATTAATCGGTTCGACACAAGCCTGTTCTATTAAAATTGACATAATTTTTCACAGTTGAAAAACAGAATTGGGCCTAAAATTTGATTGATAGAAATGGGATTTTGTTATCTTCCATTTATTAAATCAACTCAAAAAATAATTGCTTTCGAAAAAAGAATATTTTATATTTCTCAAAATAGCTTATATATTCGTATAGCTTCATACCAACTTATTAAACTTTAATTGACAAATTTAATGTTGTTAATGTTAATGTAAAATCCGGAATGCATTGAGATTTATTAGATTTGTCTATTTATAGCTACGCTATTTTTAAACGCCTTCACGCACGTCTTATTTTTGTACCAATTATCGATTATGGGTATAATCAAGTGGTGTTACTCGGAAAGGAAGCTCTAATAGCTCGTCAATTTCCGGTATATCCGCCGCTTGTCGCGGAAATAATTCTTTACTTACTCATTGGATCCGTCAGAATTATAACGATTCTTCGCAAACAACACTGGTGGGCTGGTATAAATACATATATATATATATATATATATATATATATATATATATATATAAATATTTTTACAATTAGTAGGGACCGGACACGAGAGGTCGATGATTCATCATCCAAGGGCGTACTATTTGAAAATTTGTATTTTTAAAGAGTTTTTAAATTTATTTATACCGTGAGTTTTTTTATATCACTGAACATAACACATGAATACACCTATGTTCAGTTTTAAAATAAACGTTTCAATGCATGGAAACGTTATGCAACCAACAATGCGAGTGTCATCACTTGTCGTAATAAGGCATTTTAGTTGTCAGTGTCAACAAAGTGTGTGTATAGTTTATTTCAAATTATAAGAATATAACTTTTAACGGCTCTAATGCTTTTATTTCACTACCTGCGGCAATAACTACCTGTCCGTTCAATTCGATTATCTTTTACGCAAACAAACTGCTGAGGTCCGTAATGACAAAATTTAAGTAAATTGTAATTACTGCAATTTAGATGAAATAAAATTTAATAATAATATAAGTACCAACAGTTGTTAATTTGAATATATAGTTATTATATATAGTTAAATAGTCATTAAATTACAATTTAGAAGAAATAAGTGCTTATATTTATTAAACAAAATTTAAGTAAATATAGTTAGGAGAGTTGGTATATATTACATCTAATATTGAGTCTATTTATCATTTATTGTTAATCATTACTGCTGTATACATATTTGATTTTTCTCTCTTTCATACTTACTCTTACTCTCTCTTACTTAACGAACATGTGGCGACCTTTTGCTGAAAGTGTTAGTGATTATGATGTGGATAGTGATAATAATGTTGGAGCACGACAGAGAAAGCATATATCAAAAGATGCAAAACAGATAATTTTTAATGTCTATCATACCCTGGTGGAAGAAAATAACGAACTACAAACCCAGAACATTCAACGAACGTCGCAATTAACCAAGGTGCCTTTTGGAACAATATAGCAGCAAGTATACTAATTCTACAGAGGAAATGTTGTATCTACACTTGACTGCTTACATAAAAGAATCAGTGATGAGCCTATAAATATTCAGTGTTCTAAAGCAACCTTGTGGCGGACGCTAAAGAAAGCTGGTTTTAAGTTTGGCACTATAGGCAAACGTCGCACAATTATGGAAAGCCCGAGGTTACAGAAACTTTGATATGAATACTTAACGGCAATTAGATGGTATAGACAGGAAGGACGATTCATTTGTTATTTAGACGAGACGTGGTATGACACCCATGACACAATTTGAAAAGGTTGGGTCGATAGTTCATGTATGTGTCAGTTGGACGCGCCGGTTTCGAGAGGGAAGAGAATAATCATTCTTCATGCTGGGTCAGAAAAAGGATGGCTCGGACAGCCGCTATTATCTGCTAAAAATGTTAAATCCTCAAGTTTAGATTACCATGAAGATATGACCTCATTTTTATTTGAAGAATGGTTTTGTGACACTTTGCTGCCAAATTTACCAAAAGATAGTGTGATAGTGATGGACAACGCTCCGTATCATTCTCGACAGCAAACCAAAGTTCCTACAAAATGTAATAATAAGAAAGATATTAAAACATTTTTAGAAGCAAATGATTTATATTTTGAAGATCATTATACAAAAAACCAATTAATAGAGGTGATGAAGACAAAAGAATATTTAAAGGATTATTATGTGGATAACAGAGCCAAAGAAGCAGGACATACAATTTTGCGTTTACCACCATACCATTGCATTTTCAATCCCATTGAATTGATATGGGCCCAACTGAAAAATACCATAAGACGAACAAATCATACACCGAAATTTAGTGAAAGCAGTTTAACACACATAAAAAATGCTATGGAACATATAACTGCTTTAAATTGGAAAAATTCTATTAAACACGCAATAGCAAAAGAGGACGAATATATGCGCATGTACAAAATAGTAGCACCTTTGATTATAAATTTGCAATACGATTCAGACACAGACACCGATTTGCAAGACGACTCAATCACATATGATTTATGAAATGCGGTGACACATAAAAATTTTATTGTGTATTACAAATAAATTAGCTTTATATATCTATATGTATCCACTACACATGTTGCCACACGATCGAGCATCGTCATTTAAACATGTAAAGAAATTTTTTAAACTATCGAAATTCTCTGCATAAAAACGGGTAGCTTCCAACCATGTTCCTCATCTAGTTATTACTCGTGAGGGAGGCACTGACAAAGATGAAAGTTTTTCCCTGTAAAGAGCTATTCTCAATGGTGCTTTTCTGAAAGCTTTTTAAAAGCGGATACAAGTCAATCAACTTCCGGAAAGGTGTCTCTGGAGAGCAACTGCTACACAAGTAATATGCAGGATATATTTTCTTCAATAGTCTGACTGTTTTTAACATATATGCAGCACTAACACTGACAAATAAAAGTATTTTTTCTTTGTACCTGTCGTCCGAATGAAGTATTTGGTGCATATTCTCGTAAATGGTTTTAGCTACTGTGTCCGCATCATCTGTATTTATAACGTTTGTTGCTACTACATATACGTTATATGGAATAGTCGGATGTAGTACACCAGCTACAACATTTACCACACAGCGTCCTAATATATTGATAGTTACGTCGGCATTTATTTGAAAGATAGCTTCTATTGCGTTTTACTGATTTCGTGTAGCACTTAGAAACATAATATTTGCATAAGGTGGATTCATCACGAACGTTTCGACCAGTATATTTTTGGAGACATGTTACTGGCAATGGACGTACAATCAGTTTGGCCCTTACCCCAACTCGCCATTGTTTCACTATGCCATTCTCGACGTTGTCATATACGTATGTCATATCATATCTGAAAAGGTAACTTAAACAATGTTCTAGGCCTAAATAAATGAAAATAAAAAATGTGTGTATAAGTTATTGAAACTCAACGAAATTCACTGGACACAGTTAAAACAATGAAAAAAAGGAACTAACTCGTCGTACTTTATTTATCTTATGAAATACAAACTAGTAAATAAAATAAATTATAAAAACTCCTCACGCTTCTATCTGCGCCCTTGAAGAAATGAATTCAACTGTAAAATTGAAGTATTTGCGTCACAATTCAACGACAAAAAACAAATGTGCGGTTAACCAAAAGAACAGTGTTATTCAATAACTGCATGTTGTACTTAGCGATGTTATATACTATTTATATGGTCCATCGTAATTTTGGGACTGACGCTTCCGGTCTCTAATCATTACATATTGAAATTTTATCCGAAACTCTTAAAATATAAAAAAAATATCAGTTCAAAAAGGTGACTACATTTATTTTTTGAGTAGTGTACATTGATTACACAAGTTTACAAATTCCGGTCAACTTTTGGATCAGAGCAGATGAGAACAAATCTTGACGTTATTTGAGGTGCTGAATTCAAATCCGGGTTTCGTTCTTCAAAGTTGGTTCTACTTTGTGAGTTCGCGCATGTTGGCAGCACTGCGCTATCATAATGACAGTCAGCTGTTGGCGTCGCTAGAAACATTACTTAATTTGTATTTTTAAAGCTTTTCTTTGAATCCAAAACGTGTGAAAATGCAAAGACAGAATTGTAAAGTTGATTCAAAGTGTTTTTGTTATGTTTGCGGATGTTATATGATCAGAAAAATTGGCAAAGTTATTACTAATGTGATCAGAAATGCATATTTTTATTATTTTGGTTCCTCTGTATCAAACACTCACAAGCCGTGGGTACCGAAATTGTTTTGTAACGCGTGTAGCACAATATTATACAAGTGGTCACGCGGTAAAAAAGTATGTTTTTCATTTTCATTGCCAATGTTATGGAGAGAGCCGAAAAATTATGTAGATGATTGTTACTTTTGCTTGATGAATGTCGTCGGTGGAAATGCAAAAAAACTATCAAAATATAAATATCCTGAAGTATCATCAGTGTCTAAGCCAGTTCCCCGTGCGAGCAATGATCCTTTGCCAATTTGTCCAGGTACGAGTGCAAATTACATGGAAACTTGTAGTTCATCACCGACGAACAGTGGAAGCGATTTTAACATGGAGGAAAAACATTTAGTTTCGCAAAGTGAACTCAATGATTTGGTTCGTGATTTGAATTTATCGAAACAAAAATCAGAATTGCTCGCATCACGGATGCAGGAGTGGAAATATCTTGACACTCAAACAAAAGTCACTGTATATAGAACCAGAAATGAGGCGCTTTTACCGTTTTTCAAAAAAAGAGGAGAATATATTCTTCTGCTATGACATCAACGGTTTGTTTGATGCGATGAATACACCATACGATGTAAATGAATGGTGTTTGTTCATAGATGGTTCAAAATACAGCCTGAAAGCTGCTCTGATACACAATGGAAATATAAAACCATCAATTCCGATTGCTCATGCAGTACAAACGAAGGAATGCTACGATACAATATGTAAAATTTTTACCAAGATAAAATATAAAGAGCATCAATAGAAAATTTGTGGCGATTTGAAGGTTTGAAAATAAATTTAAATTCAATTTTAAAGAATAAATGATTTATATACTATTCCTACAGGTTATTAGTCTCTTGATGGGGATGCAATCAGGTTTTACCAAATTTTGCTGTTTTTTGTGTCTGTGGGATAGCGGTGCAACTGACCAACATTATGTGAAAAAAGATTGGCCAAGCCGTACTAATTATGAACCAGGAAAACAAAACGTATCTTCTATACCACTTGTGAACCCACAGAACATTTTCTTGCCACCTCTCCACATAAAGCTTGGCCTTATCAAAAACTTTGTCAAAGCGCTCGACCGTGAAGGACCGGCTTTTGAGTACTTGACCAAGTTATTTCCCAAGTTGTCGTACGCCAAAATCAAAGAGGGAATCTTTGTCGGAGCTGATATTCGAAAATTAATGGCCGACAGAAACTTTACAAAATGTTTAACGCCCAATGAAGCAACAGCATGGGTATCATTTCAAGATGTTGTTCACAACTTTCTCGGTAACCGCAAATCCCCGGATTTCAAGCAGATAATCGACAGTTTGTTGCAAAATTATTGCAAGATTGGAGCTCGAATGTCTCTCAAAATACATTTTCTGCATTCCCGTCTCGAATTTTTTCCTGAAAACTTGGGTGATACAAGCGACGAGCAAGGAGAGCGACTACACCAAGATTTGGCGAAAATCGAAAAACGATACCAAGGATTTTGGGACGAGGGCATGATGAGCGACTACTGTTGGACTTTAATGCGTGAAACAGATCCCAAACAGTACAAGCGACTCAGTTCGACTGCTATTCATTTCTAATTTAACACTTTTTAATGAATAAAATGGACATTAATTGTCAAAAATTGTAAAAATTGGGTTTATTTAATATCTCGAAAACTAGAACCAAAATCAAAAAACGGAGTGCAGATTCGGATTCAGCGCCCCAAATAACCATAGAAACAGCTTTTGGTTGCTTAGATCCAAAACCGTGTATACTTGTGTTATTAGCGTAATGATGTAGTCAAAATTTGCAAGATTAGAATAAACTATATCTAAAGATTTCGACGACTCAAACACCCAACAGCGTAATTACCACTGTCAAAATAATAAAATGGTGAAACAATTCTCATGCATATGCTGAAAAGCGTTATGGTCAAAATTTACATATTTCATTTTTCCCAAATCATCTCCAAATGGAAATCTCATTCAGATCTCGTTAAATTTTAACACCCTTTATATTTTTTAATCTAGATTATGAAAATTTTAAATTTTATAAAATATTAAAAAAGTATGAAAATTGAATTTAGTTAAAATAATTAATGATTTTTTTAAACAAAAATTTTTTTAAAAAAGAAATCGGTATGAATTAAGACGGAAGCGAGGCATGAAAAAAGGCACTAAATTGACATCAATTAATTTTTGGCTTAATGACGTGCCAGAACAATATGTCTGGATGTATCGAAATTTATTACGTACAGATTCTCGGAGAGATGAGAAGCTCTTTGCCGCGGTTTTTTGATTAATTAAATGTCACACACCACATCAAAACGGGCATATTTACGGTTGAATTTGGCGAGCGGCAAAGTTCGGAAGAGAAAGAAGGACAAGGGACATTTTCCTTTGTTTGCCACTGCAGAATGTTGTGACATTCGCAAGATAGATTACGTAGGTGGAACGCTACACAAGCAACAATGGCTAAAGTGTTTATTTTAAAGAAAAGTTTCTCTCGAAAAATACGAGTATAAATTAGGAAATGTTTCTCTGTACTTTATCTCGAAAACTATAGAAGTGGTTTAAGTTATTTAGGCATGTTTTTATTGACGTTTAAACAATGCAATTTATTATACAGGGTGGCCCAAAATGACCGAAGGGGTTTGAGTTCATTATAACTTCTTATTTAAGACATAATTATTAAATTTTTTTAATTTTAAATACAGTGTATTAATGGAGAATATTTTTAAAAAAATTATATCTCGCAATGGATCGTTGATTTGAGAAATAAAGGTCAACGATTTTGGCACGTTGTTCAATTGTGTACTGTTCCATTTTAAATTCCCCAAGTCTTCTTTACAAAATAATGAAAAAAAAAAAAATTATAATAAAAAGTTATAAGGAATTAAAACCCCTTCGGTCAATTTGGGCCAGCCTGTAGATATATAAAGCTGTGAAACAAATTTTAATTTTTTGTTTTTATTACATTTAATGGTATATTTCTATTGGTTCAGGTATTATATCTGTAACAGGTGACTATAAACTATTGAAAAGTTTTTTCTTAAGCTAGCAGCAACTTATTGACATGTCTAATTTGTAATTGCAAATTTGTCAAAAATTTTACAAAGTAAAAGTCAAACAAACAAATAAACAAATTGTTGTCTTTTGTAAAATACATTTATTGTATTACCTTATGAGTCTTATGACTTATAATCAATTCACCGAAATGTATCCAGAATAACAAACTCAACATCGTTACTTCTCAACACAGTGTTAAAATAACAAAAGTGTGCAAAAAAATATTTTTTTTCAGCTGCATGGGGTGTTTTTGGTAAATATTATGTTTTTCATGTAGTTGATAGAAAAGTGACACATTGTTTAATCAAAAATTGTGAAGAAAACTGTGATTCTTCTCGTTAGCAACACTTTTCTTCACGATTTCAATTAGCAACACTTTTTTTCATTCATTCTATTTATTAGCGTAAATTGGAAATGAACGATTTGTTAAATTATTAAATACTAGGCCGCAGTCCGACGTTGCTCGGCTACATTCCATAGAAAAATTAAAACTTCCTTTGTGTTAACTGCCATTAACCGATATAATTTTTTTTTATTCTCTAGCTAAACAACGAATCAATGATATTTTATTATAATTAATCTATCACTCGAATGCCTTTGGATAACAATATTCTTCGTTATTCCATCTGGTGTATATATCTGGTGTATATATATATATATATATATATATATATATATATATATATATATAGGAAGGTTAAACTATTAAAAGTTTTATTTCTATTTTGATTTATTTATGTTTCTAAAGTATCTAAAATTTCTTGTTATTAGGTTCATTCTACTCGTCTATGGCTACGTGACATATATCCGTAACTAAAGTGTCTTCCAACAGGGACTTCCGAATTTTGACAGTTGATAACGGTCATCTTGTTGAAGCTACATCTGTCAAATTAGTTGTCATTTATTCAGTCTGTTTTGCCAAATCACCCTGGACGGATATAGTATTCAACAACACGTGCAAATAATAAAATTGTTTTTTCAAAATAGGTGTTCTGTTCGGGCAACGTACCGCGCGCTTCGCCCATTTTACGGTCGCCATAATCGTCCTACCGAGAGGACTATTCGCAATGTGGTGGATAAATTTGAGTCCACTGGTTCAGTAAACGATCAACCAACACCATTACGTCGACGAAACGCAAGATCTGCCGAAAACATCGCCGCTGTCCTTGAGAGTGTGCAGGAGAATCCGAGGCAGTCGATTTCGCGTCGCTCACAAGAACTCGGCCTTTCGCAGACCACAACTTGGCGAATTTTGCGTCGGGACTTGGGCCTGCACCCGTACAAAATTCAAATGACCCAGGAACTGAATGTAAACGACCATAGACAACGACGTGTGTTCGCTGAATGGGCTCTGGCGCAGTTGGAAACTGACCCTAATTTTCATCGAAAAATCATCTTCAGCGATGAGGCCCATTTCTGGATGAATGGGTACGTTAGCAAACAAAATTGTCGAATTTGGGACGATACCAATCCACATGAGATCCAAGAGCGTCCAATGCATCCGGAAAAAGTCTCTGTTAGGTGTGGAATTTGGGCTGGCGGCGTCATCAGTTCATATTTCTTTGAGAACGACGTTGGCCAGGCCACACTGTCAACGGCGAGCACTATAGGTCGATGATTACCAACTGCTTTTGGACTGAATTGGATGATCTGGACACCAACGACATGTGGTTTCAACAGGACGGCGCTACGTGCCACACAGCTCATGCCACATTGGATATTCTGCACGAGCGATTTGAGGGCATGGTCATCTCACGTGGAGGTGATGTGAACTGGCCACCGAGATCGTGCGATTTGACCCCGTTAGACATTTTCTTGTGGGGTTTTCTTAAGTCGCAGGTGTATGCGAATAAGCCACAAACCACAGCGGTCCTCAGAGCCAACATAACCCATGCCATCGGTCAAATTCAGCTTGATTTATGCGCCAGAGTCATAGAAAATTGGACATTTCGGATGCGCTCCACCCAGAGAAGCCGTGGCGGACATTTGAACGATGTTATATTCCACACGTAATGGCATCAATAGGTCTTTCAAACGAATAAAAAATTTCGATGATATCTCACACATACTTTGTTTTATTTAAATTTAAAGATAGGAAGCGCTTAATGAAAGACCCGCTATAAGCAACAATAACATTTGTAGTTCATTGTGCGCACATTCAATAAATTGTAGTGCATAAATAACCTACTAAACAAAAATAATTGATAGAACGTCCAAGAAATATAAAAGTTGGAAAAATTCGTACATTTTTGCAAACTTGTGCTTATATGTTGACGTGCGCTCCACGGAGGTTTAGTTTTTCTTTCACTCTTTCAGAAATTGTTCCCTAATCGATTAGCTACGGGATAAACTAATCTTGTCAAGTGGAAAAAGATTAATGAAGAAAGGAGCTCGACGAACACAGTTTTGATTAAAAAAAAGTTCTATTATTTCCTTCCTTTATCCCGTATATATTACATGACATTATAGCTTTTTATATAGAATAGCTAGTAACTGTTCTATTCGCGTATCTTAGATCTTCTCCTAGATACGTGAATAGAAATAGAAAGATGTAGATGGAGAGAATGTAGGGTAGAAATAGTAAAGCTGGTAGGGCTTAACGCCAATTACATAGGGCATTTGCAGGCCCTGAATTACAGTGATTTAAGATATTGGCAAAACGTTCTCCTTAAACTAGGGAAACTTTTCCTGACAGCGACACCGGATTCGAACCCTAAACCCCAGCATGACAAACGAGTTATTTATCAATGACCTATCGGCCGGATATTTTTATATGTGTTATTTGATGCCTACGAATTCCTTATCTCCTTTGATATTTCCTTTTTTAAAGTATTATTCCTGATGACATTGACAGCTGCTTGATAGTTTGACGTATGCTTTTTGGATTTCTTGGAGCTATATACAGTCCTTGAAATAAAGAGACAGCGTATGATAAGTGGAAGGATGTAATTATATAGAACATAAATCTAAAATATTGTGAGTTAATTACGACTTGAACACCGAAATTAAAAATACCTTGAAAATTATATTAGGTGACGCCTATGAATTCAAAATATTTAGTATATGTATAAATAATAAATACCTCACACACACACAACGCTACAGCGTATGTTTGCATACGTAACAGCTGAATGAGATGGACGATAACAAAACTATTCTCTTTGTTATTGTAGGTCAACTTTAAGATATCCTCTTTTATAATATAGTCGATCACACAGTGGCGTGGCAATTTTTTTTTTAAATATCTTCGAAATTTTTCTCATTTATGAGAGAGAATTTTGGGAAAATATTTCGGATTCATATTCTCTTACATCTTTCCATTTACCGTACGTTGTCTTTTTATTTCACGGACACCAGGTCTATACCGGGTGAATCAATGATCTGGCAAAGTACATTTGCTCATAAATGATGAATGTAATACAAAATTCGTATGTTGCAGTTGATAGGGTTGCTATTTCAGCGAATTCTAAAAATTTATAGATTTATACAGAATGTTGCGTAAATCTCCGGCACAAAAAGGTATTTTTTCTTAAATTGAATGGCCTGTATATTAGACTAATTTATGATTATACGTTAAATTTGTAGTATTTTTATTAGGAATACTAAGCAGCTAAAGCTAATAATTATCGAGATATTTACAATTAAAGAGAAAAATGACGTCTTTAAGTAAGTGCCAATAATTTGAGAATGCCCTGGCATAAAATAATATAACTTGGTATGCCTTTTGCACAAGGTGTATATACAGAAAGGTTTTGTTTAAGTATGACAATACGTTAAGCACGTATAAAGCGTTTGTACAATATGAAACAAAGATGTAAATAATTTACATATCTGTAACTATGCACATGGACAATACACCTCGTATTTTCAGCATTTACTTCTGCTTAATACATATGTTTCTACCATCTAGGCGTCCTCAGTTAAGCTAGTGAAGCAATGTATACAAATTAATACAAACCTGTTATAAACAACTGGTTTGTATCTGTATTTAAATTTACTGAAATAGCCCGCATAGATCAAGCAAGTTCCGTCCTATAAGAAGACAACTATTTAATAATTGACATATTACGGGCGAAAGAGACTTTGTCTGGAGGGCTACCTATCGTTCGAACAGCTAAGCTGCTACGGGAAACGATAAAATACGTATGTAGATGTAGTCCATTAACAACCTGCCAGATGGCGGTAAATATACAAAAAGGTTTTGTTTAAGTATGACAATACGTTAAGCACGTATAAAGCGTTTGTACAATATGAAACAAACATGTAAATAATTTACATATCTGTAACTATGCACATGGACAATACACCTCGTATTTTCCGCATTTACTTCTGCTTAATACATATGTTTCTGCCATCTAGGCGTCCTCAGTTAAGCTAGTGAAGCAATGTATACAAATTAATACAAACCTGTTATAAACAACTGGTTTGTATCTGTATTTAAATTTACTGAAATAGCCCGCATAGATCAAGCAAGTTCCGTCCTATAAGAGGACAACTATTTAATAATTGACATCTCCCTCGAGACATCAGCCCTCCAGACAAAGTCACTTTCGCCCGTAAGATGTCAATTATTAAATAGTTGTCTTCTTATAGGACGGAACTTGCTTGATCTATGCGGGCTATTTCAGTAAATTTAAATACAGATACAAACCAGTTGTTTATAACAGGTTTGTATTAATTTGTTTACATTGCTTCACTAGCTTAACTGAGGACGCCTAGATGGCAGAAACATATGTATTAAGCAGAAGTAAATGCTGAAAATACGAGGTGTATTGTCCATGTGCATAGTTACAGATATGTAAATTATTTACATGTTTGTTTCATATTGTACAAGGTGTATAGTCTGTCCATATTTCTTATGACTTGACCTTATAGGATTTAAAAGAATTATCGGTCATTATCTGCTACCTCGTACCGCAGGTATCTCTGATATATTTACAGATTCTGTGGAGAGCATGAGTAACACAAGTAATATGCAGCATATTAGGGTGTTTCCTCAGAGGCACCTTTCCGGAAGTTGATAGATTTGTTTCCGCTTTTAAAAAAGTTTCCAGAAAAGCACAATTGAGAGTAGCTCTTTACAAGGAAAAACTTCTATCTTTGTCACCCTCTCCAGTAATAACTAGATGGGGAACATGATTGGAAGCTACTAGTTTTTATGCAGAGAATTTCGATAGTTGACAAAATTTCGTTACATGTTTAAATGACGATGCTCGAAGTGTTCCTGGGTGCAATACAAATTTTTAAAAAAATCAGTTGTACTTTCTTCAGGAACACTTTGGAAATTTGCCAAAACTAATCACGTATTTTCAAAATCAAAATCTCAAATTAAATAATGGATTAACCACATTAGATGGGGCTATTAATAGTTTGAAAAATATTCCAAGTGACTTCGGATGTGGCCTTCGGGAAAAGTTAGACGCAGTTTTTAATAGAAATCCAAAATTTAATAAGATTGCGGCAATTGTGTATGAGGACAATGCCTAAACATCTACCTGCTAAATAGGCTGAAATAAAAGAATATTTCCAATATGCACCTATAACCAGTTGCGATGTAGAAAAGACGTTTTCTATCTACAAGGATGTATTTCATTCAAAGAGAACAAATTTTACAGAAGAGAACCTTGAGAAAGTATTGCTAGTTAATATTAATACTCCTTTACTTAACTTGAACTACAAAATGAACAAATAAAAATGTATTTCGTATTTTATATATCAGGACCCGTTTGTTTTTCAATTAATAGTTAAAACAATGAAAAAAAGAAACTAACTCATCGTACTTTATTTATCTTACGAAATATAAACTTAGAAATAATCAAATTATAAAAACTCCTGACGCTTCTATCTACGCCCATGAAGAAAGAAATTTAACTATAATATTGAAGTAATTGCGTCACAATTCAACGACAAAAAACAGATATGCGGTTAACCGAATGAATAGTGCTATTCAATAACTGCGTGTTGTACCTAGCGATGTTATACTCTATTTATATGATCCATTGTAATTTCGGCATGATACGTCCGGTCTCTAGTCATAAGCAATGATTTACATGAGTAACTAACTTTACATATGCATGTGTTTATGCCCAATTTTCTAAAAAAATGATTTCTTTCAAAGCTAAGGTGTGATTATATGAATTTTAGACTATACTGTTTAGATATTTTTACTAGAAAATATTGAAATAGTTCTTTTATTTTGGTTATTTGTATCAATCAAAATTGCTGACCTTGACAATATTTAATAACTGTGCTTCTGTCAATCTAACGGATGACAGGGTTATACCAAAGGTGAGAAACGGGATAATTGCCTCTTTTGTGATCAAGATACGGTGTAAATCTCGGCGAACAGGAATTATTTAAGCCGGAACATGTGTGGTTAGATATTTGCGGTTCCTAATCTCAAATCAGGATATAGCCGCTACGAAAATACTTAAAAATGTGCTGGATATTTATATTATCTTGAGGAATAACGCTTGAGGTATGTATTTTTGCTTTTAAAGGTGTTTTAGATAAAATTTTACGAGCGTTGAGAAATTCGACTGGCTTCTATAAAAAATTCGGAAAATAGAGGCCGTTCTGCCTTTGTTTTTTCAAAGCTAGGTATTTTGCTAAATATGTAAATTATTTTGATTTAAATTATTAGTTGATGACTGATAATTTAAATATTTATTTGATTTCAATATGTTGCATTCATTTTTATGATTTTACGCAATGAATTTATAATGAAATTAACATTAGATAATTCCTTTAATGAACATAAATTTTTGGCTTGTCGCGCCATGAAATATTTGAAAAAAAATAGTTTATACATAATTTTAGTATCATTATTTAAACAATTTTCAAACTTTAAATGTCGAGTTGGACAGTGGCAATAGGTTGATTTTAGTGCAAAAATATAAATAAGGATTTGTATTGATTTAATGACTTAATTTTGTTAAAACTTGGTAAAATACACATTTTACAAAATTCACCGTAACATACATTACACGCCTGTCAAACTTCACTTTTAAATTTGTTTATTTCATGAATTATTAACATATTATCAACTAATTTCTTATTCCGCTATCCAAATTACATGGGATAGGATGACCCATTACAAAATTAATGTCATTGGTTGACTTCGCAGATATTTCTTGGTGAAACATTCTTATTCCGCTATCCAAATTACATGGGATAGGATGACCCATTACAAAATTAATGTCATTGGTTGACTTCGCAGATATTTCTTGGTGAAACATTCTTGTAATAACTTGATTAATTATTCGAAAATAAAACACTTGGCTTAGTTTCACGACTTCTTTATTAGATATACTAACAATTGTTTCGGCTATTAGGCCATTATCAAAGAGCTATCTAAAACTAAACTTACTCTACTTAAGGTTAACTTATATACCTGTGTTCATTATGGGTGGGAGAATTGGGTAATTGATACTTAAAATTGCATCGATATAGGGGGTATTTATGAATTATAATTGCGTGTTTGTGATAACTCGATTTTGTTTTTGGGCTTTTTTAATTTCAAAAATCTCTAATATATTTAACTTTTTACTTTTTACTACATTATGAATGAGGTTACAGCTATTTATATCGGGTAAGTGGTTCTGGTCTATACAATGTTCTGCGAACCCTGTGTGTTTAACACTATATTTTATATCTCTAATATGTTCTGTTAACCGTTTATTAATACATCTGCCACTCTGTCCGATATAAATAGCTTCACAATTCTGGCATTTTATGGAATATACTCCTGATTTATCTAAGTTATCTAATTTATCTTTAGTATTATTCAACAATGTACCTAAATTTACTTTATTTATCCACACTATGTTAATGTTGAGTTTCTTTAGTAATTTGTTTATTTTCTGTGTTATGGGAGGGATATAAGTGATTACATGCCAACTAGGTTTCTTTAATTCGGTTATTTCTGGGTATAACAATTTTTGAAGTATTTTCCTTTCTTTATGTTTTATCAGCTTATCGATGATATCTGGGTTGTAACCATTATTTTTTGCTATTATTTTAATTGTGTTCATTTCATTATTAAAGGCTTCCTTATTTAGTGGTATACTTGCTGCTCTATGTATATAGCTATGGAAAGTTGACATTTTAATTTTTTGTGATTGATTTGCGTTAGCGTGTACTATATTATCCGAAAATGTTGGTTTTCTATATATTTTATATAATAACTTATTGTCTTTTTTGTGTATTGTAATATCTAGGAAATTCAATGTGTTATTGTGTTCTTTTTCTATAGTAAACTGTATTTTGGGGTTTAGTGTATTAAGTATTGTTAGGAATTCTGTTAATTGTCTATCGGTTCCCTTCCAAATACACAGAATGTCATCTACGTACCTGGCCCAATAATGTATTTGTCTTGTAACGGTATTATTAATCTTAAATCATCTTTTTTCTAAGTGATCTATGTATATATTTGCTAACAATGGGCTCAGTGGATTTCCCATAGGTAACCCATCTATCTGGCTGTAAATTTTATTATTGAATTTAAAATAATTTTGTTGTAAACATAACTTTAATGATTCTAATATTTCAGTCTTCTCAGTATTATCTAAATTGGTTTCGTTAATCCGGTTTATAATTATGTTACTTATTTCGTGTATAGGGATTGAAGTAAAAAGGTTTTTAATATCGAACGATACTAATTTGGCATTATCTGGTAATTTAATGTCATTTAATTTATTTGTTAAGGCAATCGTGTTTTTTATTGAATATTGTGACTTGAAATTGATTTCAATATTCAATAAAAAACACGATTGCCTTAACAAATAAATTAAATGACATTAAATTTCCAGATAATGCCAAATTAGTATCGTTCGATATTAAAAACCTTTTTACTTCAATCCCGATACACGAAATAAGTAACATAATTATAAACCGGATTAACGAAACCAATTTAGATAATACTGAGAAGACTGAAATATTAGAATCATTAAAGTTATGTTTACAACAAAATTATTTTAAATTCAATAATAAAATTTACAGCCAGATAGATGGGTTACCTATGGGAAATCCACTGAGCCCATTGTTAGCTAATATATACATAGATCACTTAGAAAAAAGATGATTTAAGATTAATAATACCCAGTTGTTATATAATGAAACAGATATGCAAAATACATATCCGTCACTGTAAACATGGACAAACACCTCGCATTTTTAGCATTTACTTCTGTTCAATACATATGTTTCAACCATCTAGGCCTCATCGGTTGAACTAGTGAAGCAATGTGTATACAAATTAATACAGATCTGTTAAACAACGGATCTGTATTTGATATGATTAAATTGGTGTCGCCTGATGGAACGAAACTGGTTATAGCTTGGAGACGATTTTAGCGTAAATGTAGATACAGATACAGATCCGTTGTTTAACAGATCTGTATTAATTTGTATACACATTGCTTCACTAGTTCAACCGATGAGGCCTAGATGGCTGAAACATATATATTGAACAGAAGTAAATGCTAAAAATGCGAGGTGTTTGTCCATGTTTACAGTGACGGATATGTATTTTGCATATATGTTTCATTATATAACAACTGCGTAATACGGCAAAAACGTATTGATAAATATCCCTTTTTTGTATATTAATAATACCGTTACAAGACAAATACATTATTGGGCCAGGTACGTAGATGACATTCTGTGTATTTGGAAGGGAACCGATAGACAATTAACAGAATTCCTAACAATACTTAATACACTAAACCCCAAAATACAGTTTACTATAGAAAAAGAACACAATAACACATTGAATTTCCTAGATATTACAATACACAAAAAAGACAATAAGTTATTATATAAAATATATAGAAAACCAACATTTTCGGATAATATAGTACACGCTAACGCAAATCAATCACAAAAAATTAAAATGTCAACTTTCCATAGCTATATACATAGAGCAACAAGTATACCACTAAATAAGGAAGCCTTTAATAATGAAATGAACACAATTAAAATAATAGCAAAAAATAATGGTTACAACCCAGATATCATCGATAAGCTGATAAAACATAAAGAAAGGAAAATACTTCAAAAATTGTTATACCCAGAAATAACCGAATTAAAGAAACCTAGTTGGCATGTAATCACTTATATCCCTCCCATAACACAGAAAATAAACAAATTACTAAAGAAACTCAACATTAACATAGTGTGGATAAATAAAGTAAATTTAGGTACATTGTTGAATAATACTAAAGATAAAATAGATAACTTAGATAAATCAGGAGTATATTCCATAAAATGCCAGAATTGTGAAGCTATTTATATCGGACAGAGTGGCAGATGTATTAATAAACGGTTAACAGAACATATTAGAGATATAAAATATAGTGATAAACACACAGGGTTCGCAGAACATTGTATAGACCAGAACCACTTACCCGATATAAATAGCTGTAACCTCATTCATAATGTAGTAAAAAGTAAAAAGTTAAATATATTAGAGATTTTTGAAATTAAAAAAGCCCAAAAACAAAATCGAGTTATCACAAACACGCAATTGTAATTCATAAATACCCCCTATATCGATGCAATTTTAAATATCAATTACCCACATTCTACCACCCATAATGAACACAGGTATATAAGTTAACCTTAAGTAGAGTAAGTTTCATTCTAACTGCGATATCTGTTCACGCAACATCGCAGTTGAGAGCATTTACGACGATACAACATCATACGAACCCGGAAGCAATGGCCGGACGACATATTACCAAAACGATTACCAACCTAGCGTTGAATCCGAACTTCAAAAGAAGATGTACTCCGCAGCAACGCGAGGACGCGTTAGCAATTATAAACGAAACCACGGAGGAAGAGGATATAAAAAATATCCTAGAAAAACAACCGCAAATATTTATCATTGATCCCGATGAGCCGACGGTACTAATTGAAATAACAGAATCGCCCAAAGAAGCAAGCCCGGTAAACCCGCCCAACATCAACATGGAAGAGTTTGACAAATTCACCATCTCAATCTTAAACAGTTTCAAAAATCCGAAGAAAACGTCAAAAAAACAAAAAACCGAGCACGAAAATACACCAATTGAAACAAAAAACTCATTCAGCGCACTCGAAAAAACAAACGCCGAGGAAAAGATGGAAGAAGAAACAGAAATTACTCCACAACCGTCAACTTCATACAACAGCACTCCCAGGGTATGTGATAAGACATACACTACACAAAACACAAAAACTGAAATAAAAAAAAACACGAAAAACACAAATAACAAAATCGCACCAATTATTATAACCGAAAAAGACAAATGGACATACATACGACAATTACTTAAATCAAACAGCATTAACACAGTAGAAAACAAAATGGTGAAACCAGGAATACACATCGAACCGACAACAGACGAAGACTACCGAAAACTCAAACACACACTAGACAACGAACAAATACAATATTACACTTTCCAATTAAGAAGTGAAAAGACACTAAAGGTGGTGATGCGTGGCATTCCCACCTTTATAACAGACACTGACATCACAGACGACTTGACGGACCAAGGATACCCGACTTTAAAAATTAAACGCATGAACGGCAAACACGGAATACCAGCACCACTTGTATTAATCGAACTGACGAGACAATACAAGTCAATCTACAACTTACGCGACTGCTGCGGACTTGCAATCAAAATAGAACAACTAAACAAACGGACTGACATTATACAATGCCACAAGTGCCAGACTTTCGGACATCACCAACGGAATTGCAACATAAACTACAAATGTATGAAATGCGGAGACGGACATTCGACACATCTATGTACTAAGACAAAAACAACCCCGCCAAAGTGTGCAAACTGCGGTGGTCCTCATCTATCCACTTTCATAAACTGCCCCAATAACCCAAACAATCCTACAAATAAATCCACACCTCAACCTAAATACGTACCAGCACCACCCCCAACAAGTAATCCATGGACACAAAGACAAAACAAGACAAAACTTAACACAGTTGACGAATTAGCACTTGTCTTAGGCAATATGCTAATAACACTACAATCGACAAACGCAACAAACGAACAAATACAACACTTCGTTACACAGACACAGACAATAATAACACTATACAACAAAACACATTAAACACACACAACTGAAACGCAAAAAAAAAAATGTGATGATGACCAACAAACAAACACACACGACTTAAACGCAAAAACGCGACTGACGCACAGACTGCACACACAAAACACGTGACCGCACAAAAACAAACACAACAACGCACGATATTAATCAGACACAAACACATCACAACCCTGGGAGATACATAACAACGGAGTGGAAATGGAGGCAATCTTCGACCACGATTCAAAATTCAAGGACTCAGAGAGTAAGTTTAGTTTTAGATAGCTCTTTGATAATGGCCTAATAGCCGAAACAATTGTTAGTATATCTAATAAAGAAGTCGTGAAACTAAGCCAAGTGTTTTATTTTCGAATAATTAATCAAGTTAAAATTAATGTATTTGAATTCCACATAACTGGAAAATTACAAACTTTCATTTCAATAATTTTTTTAAATGAATAATTTTTACAAAATATGGAAATTGAAACACCAAACACAGACTGGAAACTAAAATAGCAATATAACACTGGAACGGTAAATAATAAAAAAAATCAGTCTATTCATTGTTTTTTCATATACTGAACTCTTTTCGTTTAATCTAATCATGTTTGATTATTTATTATAAATGTTAATATCTTTATTACTATTTAAGTATCTATGCTTTTTCTTTTTAATTGTTTTTATTGTGCCGTTTCCTACATCGATAATAACATGATTTTATACGGTGCCTAAATCTGATTTACTAACTAGAGGATCTTTAACGTAGCCTTCAGCAATGTCCGAAGATTTCCAATCATCGCGTCTCTTTAACATTGTGATATCGATTCCGAAGTTTACAAATAAAGTGGCGGAAGTTCTACGGAGACAATGTCCTGTGTAGTTAGAATTCCACTACTTCTTCCGGCATTTTTTCGAATTCATATCTATCTACTGTTTATTTGCAAAAGTTTGCATTAGTATATTTAAAGAAAAACTTTGTACTTACTTATGTACAATAAGAAAATCGTGTGTTTAATAGACGAAAGTCTGTTACTAATCTTTTATTTTCCGCATGTTTCGAGAGCTGCGCCTTGTTCCAAGGATTGGTTAACTACTTGATGTCATTTTATAAAATTCTATTAACATATAACGAGCCATCGAAAAAATTAGTAATTGGAGTAGACTGTGAAATTGGGTTGATACTTTAGCCACTTCCACATAATGACACTTATTATTTGACATTGAAACTATAAGTTTGTGTCAAATTTTTCAAAACTCTTATTAAAATAATTAAATTTGTTTAGATGTAAATGGACAACATTTTCAACAACTTCTGTAGCTATATGTAAATTTTGATTATGATTTCGATATTAAATAAATTATTTGTTTTCTTTTTTGTTGTAGTGTCATTTCAATGCCATAACTTTTTTTTACAATGAAACCAAATGAAACTGTCAAGCATCAAGTAATGTGTCATTATGTGGAAGTGGCTAAAGTACCAACCCAATTCCACAGTCTACTCCAATTATGAATTTTTTCGATGGCTCCTTATATGTATAGAGGACGATACAACAAATATGTAGTTGTATATACATTTTTGTTGTATTATCCTCTATACACACATACACAAACACATACACGAATATGTATATATATATATATATATATATATATATATATATATATATATATATATATATATATATAATTAATTTAAATTCGGGTAAGCGGTCAATTAAGAAAAAAAAACTCCCTTATTAAATAACCCTATATTTCGCAACAGACTTTGTCGCTTCTTCTGGGGTAAAAAATGTAGAGTTGAAGAAAATATAAAATTGACGTACAAAATATAAAAATGATTGATTAATCATTTTTATATTTTGTACGTCAATTTTATATTTTCTTAAACTCTACATTTTTTACCCCAGAAGAAGCGACAAAGTTTGTTGCGAAATATAGGGTTATTAAATAACCCTATATTATTTAATAAAGGAGTTTTTTTTTTTTTTCTTAATTGACCGCTTACCCGAATTTAAATTAATTTTTTATAATATATCACGGTCGATAATTTCGTTTCAATTATATATATATATATATATATATATATATATATATATATATATATATATGTTTTAGATAATTTCTTAGCCGTTTATTAAATGTAACAATTGATAAATTATTGGAGATTTTCGGCTTTTATATGAAATATTTACAAATATCAAATTAGAATGTATGTAAATGCAGAGTAAGTGGGGCTGTAAACATTGCTGCCTACAAATTACAAAGCAAACCATACGAAATTTTTAATTGAAAAATATTGTCTATGTTGGGACTCGAACCCAAGTCTACAGATTGCCGGACTGTCGCTTTTACCACTCAGCCACAATAGACCTAGATTCAAGCCATTTAGAAATGCTTTATAAAGTAACAGTGTTAATGAATCAGATGTCAGTTATTGAATGTAGATGTCATGTTGAAAGCAGAAGTCAGTTTTGAAAGCTCAAGTCAGTTTTGATAGCAAATGTCAGTTATTGAAAGCAGATGTCTGTTTTGAAAGCAATTACATTCATTCTAATTTGATATTTGTAAATATTTCATATAAAAGCCAAAAACTTAAATAATTTATCAATTGTTACATTTAATAAACGGCTAAGAAATGATCTAAAACACTCATATAGCTATGGAGTAATAATTAGCGTTTTCAAACATTCAAATCTGACATCTGCTCTCAAAATACTGACATCTGCTTTCAATAACTGACATATACTTTCAAAATAGGCATCTGCTTTCTAATCTGACGTTTACTTTCATAACTGACACCTGCTTTCAAAACAGACATCTGCTTTCAATAACTGACATCTGCTATCAAAACTGACATGACCTTTCAAAACTGACATCTGCTTTCAACTTGACATCTACATTCAATAACTGACATTTGATTCATTAACACTGCTACTTTATAATGCATTTCTAAATAGCTTGAACCTGGGTCTATTGTGGCTATGTGGTAAAAGCGACTATGAAGAATACGTATAAATATCTAACTGAAAATCAGAAAAGAAATTGCAAAGAAATTTCTCAAAAATTTCCAAATTTTTATGGCCAAAATGTAGTTAATGTCGGTCCATATCTTTATTTATTCTCTATTTACGGAAATACTGCTATAATTCAGGTTCATTGACCTGCAAAATAGAGCGATAGAATTCCTAGACATTGGTTAGACGATACATTTAACATAAGTCCCTATTCATAAATATAGTAAATGTTTATATTTGGATATTAAAACATTTATGCACAAGC
Organism: Melolontha melolontha; assembly: GCA_935421215.2. Lineage (NCBI taxonomy): Eukaryota > Metazoa > Arthropoda > Insecta > Coleoptera > Scarabaeidae > Melolontha > Melolontha melolontha. The sequence goes on along the minus strand of CAKXYW020000044.1, from coordinate 12,576 downwards.
ATTTAAACACATCTGGTGCTTTTATTACGATGTTTTTTATGGATATCAATAATAACCCTTTACGTCGAATATGTTGACAAACCTATGCCTCAATAATTCAAATTAAAGTTTGAACGTTCTTTTAAACGTAAACTATTATGTTAATACTAAAACAAAAACGTCATAAAGCAAATAGCTTTGTGTAGCGTGTCCATGGCGTGTCCAATGGGATAGATACCTGGTTCTTAATTATTTTTATGTAATTATTTACATATATATATATATATATTTTAATTTGTGGTGGTACTGACAAATACCGATAGAACAATATAATGCGTCGCTATACAGAATTACTGCTGAATTACAGGTGGAAGCTCGTATATTTACCTACGACAGGGCCGGATTAGAATAAAGAAAAATCATAAAATAAAATAAAACAATAACTTTGTTATATATACCACTTTATTCACATATAATCGTGACCGCGGTTTCGACATACAATGTCATTATCAAACTGCAAAAGTTACAGGCCTACACAGAACTTATAAATGACACAAGAAAATATATGGGGGTGGTTTATGATGTTATTTAAAATTACTACTATATACTTAACTATTATATACAACATTGGAAAAGAGGTGTATATATAAGAATCAACTGTTCGTTTAAAACGATATCTATTGTGTTGTTTCGGGTTTTTAAAATTTCTAGGGCCTCTAAAATATTTAATTTACGACCTTTCTCGGCCAAATGCAATATTTTACGGTGACCAAATGTATGCCTTTCTGTAATAAGATGGTTTGCGAATGTTGAATCTGTCTTCTTTAGTTTATATGACCTCATGTGTTCTTTTACCCGTATAATAAAACTTCGACCAGTCTGACCTATATATACACTTTTACAATCATTACAATATAATTTGTACACTCCTGATTTATTATTAATATCTGTTTTAGGTTTTGCGTTAAAAATGAAATTACTTGTTTTTACATATGGTTTGTAAGCTATACTAACATTACTATTATTTTTTGAAATTATATTTCCAATTTGCTCGCTTATTTTACCGAAGTAAGTTAACGAGACAAATTGTTTCAAATTAGCACTATCTTTAGGATATACTAAACTAAGGGCCACTTGTAACTGTTTTTTCTTTAGTATACTGTCAATTACGCTACTTTTCTAACTATTGTTTACCGCTATTTGTTTTATAGTATTGATTTCACGAACAAAAGATTCATTAGACAAAGGAATATTTAATGCTCTATGTATCATAGAATTAAAAAATGAATGTTTGTATGTCTTAGGGTGTAGTGAATCTTTGGGAATAATGCAATCAGTGAAAGTAGGATTACGATATATATCAAATTTTAAGCTCTGATCTAATTTGTTTAATTTTAAATCCAGGAAGTTAATACTGTTATTCTCTTCTATTTCTACTGTAAAATTGATATTAGAATGGATTGAATTTATGTAGTTCAGAAATGTTTGTAGTTGCCTATGAGTAGGTACCCTTAAAGCAAGCTAGGATGTCGTCTACATACCGATACCAAAATTTAATATGTTTTTTACCTAGTTGTGATGAAAGAACACAACTAGGTAAAAAACATATTAAATTTTGGTATCGGTATGTAGACGACATCCTAGCTTGCTTTAAGGGTACTCATAGACAACTACAAACATTTCTGAACTACATAAATTCAATCCATTCTAATATCAATTTTACAGTAGAAATGGAAGAGAATAACAGTATTAACTTCCTGGATTTAAAATTAAACAAATTAGATCAGAGCTTAAAATTTGATATATATGGTAAACCTACTTTCACTGATTGCATTATTCCCAAAGATTCACTACACCCTAAGACACACAAACATTCATTTTTTAATTCTACGATACATAGAGCATTAAATATTTCTTTGTCTAATGAATCTTTTGTTCGTGAAATCAATACTATAAAACAAATAGCGGTAAACAATAGTTATAAAAGTAGCGTAATTGACAGTATACTAAAGAAAAAACAGTTACAAGTGGCCCTTAGTTTAGTATATCCTAAAGATAGTGCTAATTTGAAACAATTTGTCTCGTTAACTTACTTCGGTAAAATAAGCAAGCAAATTGGAAATATAATTTCAAAAAATAATAGTAATGTTAGCATAGCTTACAAACCATATGTAAAAACAATTAATTTCATTTTTAACGCAAAACCTAAAACAGATATTAATAATAAATCAGGAGTGTACAAATTATATTGTAATGATTGTAAAAGTGTATATATAGGTCAGACTGGTCGAAGTTTTATTATACGGGTAAAAAAACACATGTGGTCATATAAACTAAGGAAGACAGATTCAACATTCGCAAACCATCTTATTACAGAAAGGCATACATTTGGTCACCGTAAAATATTGCATTTGGCCGAGAAAGGTCGTAAATTAAATATTTTAGAGGCCCTAGAAATTTTCAAAAGCCGAAACAACACAATAGATATCGTTTTAAACGAACAGTTGGACCTTATATGTACACCTCTTTTCCAATGTTGTATATAATTGTTAAGTATATAGTAGTAATTTTAAATAACATCATAAACCACCCCCATATATTTTTTGTGTCATTTATAAGTTCTGTGTAGGCCTGTAACTTTTGCAGTTTGATAATGACATTGTATGTCGAAACCGCGGTCACGATTATATGTGAATAAAGTGGTATATATAACAAAGTTATTGTTTTATTTTATTTTATTATTTTCAAAATGAATTACCACAAAGTTACGGCTACCAGTATTAATTTTCTTAAAGAAAAATCACTTTCTCGTTACTACGTGAACATTGGACCGCGATTTTTATAAGAAGGCATTACTCACATATACCTTACTTGGAATTCGTCTTATTGATAAATTATTCTTCAAATAAAACCCTTAGTTTAACGTTTCGACATTTATTGTCTTCTTCCGAAACACATTGATTTGGATACTAAGCGTGTAAACAAAAATTAAAATATTGTAATTATGTATGTCGCATGGTACCTACAATTACAATACATTTTCTACGGTTTTAGTAATTATAAAATGGACACTAAGTTTTACACATATTGACTTACGGGTATACTATATATACTAAGGAGGTCAACTAAACTTTAAAAGTAGCTGGCTGTTACGTGTGTTTCTCTTATATTTTTCCGCTTACTCTATCATTTGATCTCATATTTTAACATCATACGAGTGGCTTTAAAATAGTTAAGTGTTGATATTGAAATTAAAATGATTTTTATTTATATTGAAAAATATAATTTTGACAAATTTGCAATTTCATTACGATCGCTTACAGCGTTTTTTTTCTTGTTTTTTAATGCGAATTAATTCTAATACTGGCCTAGCTTTGTAATTTTTCTCTGTTTGGAGTATTTTAACATCTTTGTGATTGTAGGTGCGACTATTTTTATTTTCGTGTTTTTTTGAGGCAGTGATGTTTTTTTGCAACAATAAAAAACTCCGTGAACGATCATAATGAAATTTCAAATTTTTCAAAATTATATTTTAAAGTTCAGTTGACCTCCTTAGTATGTATAATATACTCGTAAGTCAATATGTGTAAAACTCACTGTACATTTTATAATTACTAAAACAGTAGAAAACGTATTCAAATTGTAAATATCGTACAACATACATAATTACCATATTTTTAATTTTTATTTATACACTTAGAATCCGTACAATATGAAACAGACATGTAAAAAATTTACATATCTGTAACTGTACACATGGACAATACACCTCGTATTTTCAGAATTTACTTCTGCTTAATACATATGTTTCTGCCATCTAGGCGTCATCAGTCAAGCTAGTGAAGTAATGTGATACAAATGAAACAAATCTTTATGAATAGATTTGTATCTGTATATACATTTCATTGAAATCGCGAAAGGTCGCCTTTTTCGGCAAAGTCTCTTTCGTCCGTCAGATGCCACTTTTGAAATAAGTGCCACCTTATAGGATGAAATTTGCTTTATCTTTTAGGCGATTTCAATGAAATGTATATACAGATACAAATCTATTCATAAAGATTTGTTTCATTTGTATCACATTACTTCACTAGCTTGACTGATGACGCCTAGATGTCAGGAACATATTGTAGTGGATTTTTCTATCCAGAGAGAGAGAAAAAGATGGAAGATTTAAATTTTGTACAACATTTGAATTTTATTGATATTTATTATATTTGTAATTATATTTTTGACTGACTCTGTATGTTTATTAGTTTAAACGTATGGATGCGGACAGTTGTGGTACTATTGAATTAGATGTAGGAATTTTTCGCGGTAAATTTTGTTAGAGATATCAAGACTTCCAAAGTGACCGGTTGTAGAGGATAAGAAGTTCATTTTTTATTCTCTGTTTTAAGTAAAATCGGGTTTTTAATTTAGTTTATGCATTTATAAATGTGCATGTAATGTTATTTCGATTTTTACGAGAGTTGGTGATCTCGTTGTGGAATTAAATAAAGTATGATATCTCTCATGTAGTTTTTGTGTTATCAGTACTTGGATCGATGTAAGTTTGATAAAAAATATTTAATTTATATAATTGATGCTACGATTATTTTCTTATAATTAATGTTATGTATTATTTGTGATAATTTTGATATTTAAAGTAGTATATGAGTATTAGAGAAAATTGTCATGTTTCTTTTTTAGTGGAGTTTTTTCTTCAAGATAATATTCTAGAACGTTTTAAATTCAGGTTGGATTTTTTTTTTAGTTGTGGGTTGATTTTTGTCGTGTTTTATTTGCGCATGACTGTAAGACTATTACGCGGTTTCAATAACTTTGTAGTTGTTGACATTTAAAATTGTAGGGGGTAAAGTAGAGGTCAAACTTGACAAATTTCTCAATTATTTATTAATTTTATGTTTGTTCGAGAGTCACAGGGGTTTTTTTCTCTTTGTGCGAGTCATATTCATAAAGAGTCTTTCCTCCTAAGCTACTGTTAATTTTGCTTTAGTTCCTTATACATTCGGTAAAGGGATTTTTTTTTCTTTTCTGTATTAAAAATTGTAAACTAGCTAACTGAGTCTTTTATTAACATTTATTGTTTTACTTCAAACATAACCTGGCCCTCATCTGAGAAGAGCGACCCGTGAGAAGTGAGTTCGAGGAATCTACTAGACTGAACAGCCGGAAGCATAAGTTGTAGTGTGAATAAAAAAATTAATAATCAATTAAAAGCACATTCCACTGCAATATGTATTAAGCAGAAGTAAATGCTGAAAATACGAGGTGTATTGTCCATGTGTACAGTTACAAATATGTAAATTTTTTACATGTCTGTTTCATATTGTAACAAATGCATGACACGTGCATGACGTATTGTTATACATAAACACAACCTTTTTGTATATTTATCGCCATCTGGCACGTGTTAATGGACTACACCTATACGTATTGTTTCGCTTATGTAATAGCTTAGCTATTCAAGCGAAAGGTCGCCATTTTCGGCAAAGTCTCTTTCGTCCGTCAGATGCCACTTATGAAATAAGTGCCACCTTATAGGATGAAATTTGCTTTACCTTGTAGGCGATTTCAATGAAATGTATATACAGATACAAATCTATTCATAAAGATTTCTATCATTTGTATCGCATTACTTCACTAGCTTGACTGATGACGCCTAGATGGCATAAACATATGTATTAAGCGGAAGTAAATGCTGAAAATACGAGGTGTATTGTCCATGTGTACAGATACAGATATGTAAATTTTTTACATGTCTGTTTCATATTGTAACAAATGCTTTATACGTGCTTAACGTATTGTTATACATAAACACAACCTTTTTGTATACTTAGTATCCAAATCAATGTGTTTCCGAAGAAGGCAATAAATGTCAAAATGTTAAAATATGTTTTTTATTTAAAGAACAATTTATCAATAAGCCGAATTCCAAGAAAAATTAACCTTTTATATTTAAGACAACGGCTATTTGTTATTTATTTCTATATTCCCACATAGAATAACAATTTTGTTGTCCTATTTGTTTTGTATCTGTTGGGCAAAAATAAATTATTATTATCTATCGAAATACGTATTTAGATTTTTTAATATTACTTTCAACAATTAACAGCTTATAAAATTATTGCAAATAAAATATTCAGCATAAAATAATAAAATCAATCGCTGTATATTGCAGCGCAGACAATATTATACTAATACAATAATTTCCATGTGTGCTTTAGGAATGTTTTTCCATTTTATTGGAAAGCTCAATCTAAACAACTGTGCTGACATACATAATCAATTATTTCGAGCCGATGAAAATATTTTCTTTTTTCTACAATCTCGCGTCTCTGAATACAAACAAGTGAGAACAGTAAGTTATCGACGATGCTGCAGAAAATTGTTTTTTTTTTCTTTTCGTATACTTATCTTTGGTTAGTCATATACAGTTCGATGCGATTAATAGATATATTACGATACTGATGTTAGGTGATGGGATAAGCGCCAATAACTACTCCGCTAACTCCACTTCGCAGAATAATGCTTATATGTACTTATTTTTAATACAATTTGTTTACTGAAAAAAAACTGTTTTCTTTTTTTCCTTTTGGTTTCAGAAATTTGATTGACAAATGAGCAACAAAATTATAGCTCATTCTCATTCCAAATGAAGTTTTACTAAGAATTTTAAAGAAATAGTTTTCCTTCCATATGTTTAAATAACTGATAATTTATTGAACAAAAGTGTGACATTTATAATAAAATTGATATTTTTAATAAAATAGGCTATGCCTAATGCTTCGGATGGAATAAAAAGTAAATTTATTGTATTACTAATATCGTTGTTTAAATATACAAGTTAGTCAATCTTATGGGCAAAATAGTTACCGCTAGATGGGGGACTCTTTCATGCGGCCCATTCCAAATAAATTTAAAAAAACAATAGTTTATCTATTACACTCTAGATGGATGTTGTAAGATTTGAATAAATAGGTAGGACTGGTAATTCCAACATTGCCAGATGTAAACTATTATATATATATATATATATATATATATATATATATATATATACAGTGTTGTCATAAAGTTTGGAACCAAGCTTATAACCCGCATTATTTTACATTTTTAGGAAAAACGCTCGGATAGGTAAATTTTCTTTTTTAAAAAGCCATCTTTTGACATACAATTTTTTTCTATGACGTCATTGGTTTTCGTGTGATGACGTTATCAACACTTTCTTTAAATGGCAACCATATTATTTTTTTCTCACACAAATTCATACCCAGAAAGAGACACAAGCTGCTAGCAGCGAACAACACATATGTTCACACCTTACTATCTATTTTTTGGAATACTAAGGCATGATTTATTATTATTATTGGAATGTATCTTTGAATAATTTAAACCATAGCAACTCAATTATTTGACATTTATATTCTGTCATTTATATTTTTTATTTCCTTGACAAAGGCATCATTGCCGAAACATGTAGGGTTGTTTTAAATATATATACTTTGAAGTAATAAACCAGACCTTTAATCGCCGACTTATTAAGTTTACCATATATATATATATATATATATATATATATATATATATATATGTGTGTGTGTGTGTGTGTGTCTGACGAATATTATGTTTCACCACATAATTCAGCTTTCATAAATGCACAAGGCGCCAGTATTGAATTTTTTTTACACAATATTTCTGGTCAAAATAGAGTGCTTGTTCATTCATGAGAGGTCATGGTAGAACTTTCTTGAAAGAAAAATATATACCTTCTAAATTAAAGTGCATTTTAATACCTTACTTTGTACAATCGATATTAGCACTGAAAAGAAACTCTAACGCAATAGCGTGGGCATCCCTCGAATGTTTTGTATTAAATATTTTAAAAACATGTATGCCGTATTTATATAAAAGCATATAGGAATTCCTTGTAAATATTTACACCAAATGCCTTATGATTCTTATGAAAGAAATATCATTCTGCTAAAAATATTTATATGACGTGTATAAATGTTAGAAAGTTTTGTAGTACAATCATAAGCACCTCTAAGGTTCTAAATTACATAGAAATTAATGAATTGATTTTTGAAGAAAATGCAGACTTGTATACCATTCTTATTTTCAATTTTGTATATCTTGCATTATTTAATTTTTCTTTATAATGGTTGTGCTTGTGAGACTGTGTTTTTGAATATAAATATTAAGTGGACATTTTGAGTTTGTATTAAGTACAGATATGAATTTTGCTAATTAAACTAAGTGTTTGTAATTTAGAGTGATAAAATTGAGACATTTTTGTTAAATATTTCTGGGCACAAGTGCTGATATTTTAATTGTGGACTTTGGATATTCACAAAATTATTGTTAAAATATTTTTTACGCTATAGCATAAAATATTTTGAAAGCAAAATATATTTTAGCACAAAAAAAAAGATATTAAAAAAACTTAATACAAACCTGACCTATAACCTGATTAGTTTAATACGAACAATACATGTGATGACCATAGAAAGTTTATTCTAGATTTATGAATAAGGTCGCAAATATATAAACAGTGTAAATTTGTTTCAAGTAGTTACAAAATGCCTCAAACAAAAAGACATACAAAACTTGCTATTTTACAAAATCAGTAAACATTTTACACAAAGTATGTGCCACAGACATACCTGCATGTATGCAATCGTTAATTTTTATTATTAAAAATAGAATAGAATAGAGTTTTAACAACTGTCTTGGGATCTAACGCTAATAAATAAGTAATTAAACTTCTAGTTTCAAAAATTCTTTTATTGTAAATACACTACAATATTGTTTCGTCACACAATGCTTCATCAGGTGGATGAGGCCATTGTATGGCGAAACAATATTGTAGTGTATTTACAATAAAAGAATTTTTGAAACTAGAAGTTTAATTACTTATTTCTTAGCGTTATAATGAAGTTTCAACAAGTATCTCCTTCGTCAATTAACTGTCTTCGGATTTATTGAAAAATACAATGTATTTGCCATTGAAACTTTTAAATTATGAATTATTCCATGGTTTATTATTTTAATCTTAAGAGACAACTCTGGACTAGGTAATGGATGGATTTAGGGTGACAGTCTTTAAAGAAACATGTCTAAGAATTCCCTTTTAAAATCATTTATAGAGAATGCTCAAACAAAATCAGATAAAAGTGTCACATTATAATCATATATAATTTTAGGAGATCTCGACAAAACAGCTATTACAATATTCTTTCTTATACCTACTCTTTTTTTCCCATCGATATTTTTGTCAAGTATGAGAACTAACAAAATAGTTTTGCATTCATACATGTTGTTTCATCCTCCTGGTTTGAAGAAAGTTCGGTATGTATCAACCGAAGTATGAGTTGAAATAATGCAATAGTTTTTGAATAACACTAATATGTTTACAAATTTAGTCTTGAAGTTCCGTTAACTTAGTACAAATGCAGTATCTGGTCTTGTTACTAAAGACCGAGAAAACTGGCTAATAAATAATATTTGCTCCTATTTAGATCACTGAGACCTAAGCAAGAACTGTAGTTAACTGGAAGAGATCGTATTTGGAACTGTAGTAAGTTCTAGAGATCTTGTTTGGAACTGTTCCTTCATTTACTTATTTTTCGGCAAGAAAGTCCCAGCCAGTTACAAAAGAGGGAGAAAACAACGTAATTGATTATACAGAAATTTCTATACAACTATTTTTACCTTTCTTCCAAGAAAACCCTTAATTGTAGAAAAATAAAATAACTCTTAAAATAATAAATATACAATACACAGGAAGTGCGTTAGAGATAACATAATATTTCGCAGAATCGCATCAAACCGCACTATTTAACCTATTATAATAATATAACACTTTATCTATAACAGGAAATATGTCAATAAAACTTATTCTATTATACATTACATTTACAACTACTAAATGGATGGGTCAACAAGAAGGTTGTGTCTGTAATAAAATAAATAGTTTTTATGACCGTAGAAAACAAGACAATGAATAAAAAAATGTAATACCTGACCAGGCCTAGGTAATTGACAACATTAAATATATTCGAACTCCAAGAACCTTTTCTATATACACTTTACAATATTTACAATTTAAAACTAGGATTGAATACACTAACATATACCTACATCTGTTTGCTTATATTTAAATGAAACTAAAAATACAAAATTAAATCTATTTTTCCCCAACACATGTATACAGCTATTTATACTTTATCTTTATACTTTTATATATTTATATTTTTATAAATATGAATAATATCTACCTTTAGAATATAATTATTTAAAAATGTGCATTTCATTTAACCTGATAAGAATTTCCGAATATTGTTCAGTCAGCAGATACATATTAGTTCATACCTTTGGCACATTTGTGCACATCTATGTGATTAGGTTAATAAGTGATAGTAATTTTTAGTGCAGTAATTCTCTCATAAAAGTTACAATCTAACCTGTTATTTAAAAAAATATAATTGTGCTTAATATTCGGAAAAGTGACTTGTAAGACAGAGTTAAATCTGTGGCAAGTGATTATTACACTTTAATGTGTTATTTAAAATCTTAGTTATGGTAAGTATATTGAAATAATATGTTAATTTTTAATATGCTTTTAGGTAAAGGCGGGTGACCTTGGATATTAAATGTATAATTGTACAAATGGTAAAAAGCTTTGTCTGAAGGTTTCAGGATATGGCTGGAAGTCTTTGTCAACAGGAAGGAGCTGGACGTCAGGATTTATTTATAAATATACTTTAAAGTTATTTATTCTGTATTTCTCCGGTGTAGTTTGAATATTTTCTCGGAGCTTAAAATGTTATCGTTATCGAATGTTTCTTTCCGCAGCTAGGTTTTCAACATTAATATCGGTAAAATTTAATATTAAAAAACTAATTGTTTGCATTATTTCTATACAGGGCAATCCAAATTAAGTGTTCACCATTGGTAACTTTGTTATTATTAAAGATACAAGATTGTTTAAACTAGCAAACTAGTAGTACTTTTAACGCTCTTTAAGATGGAAGAATTTAAAAGAAAAGAGCAGCGCGTTTTCGAGTTTTCCCGAAAAAAATGTTTTTTTCAAATGGAAACCCCTGTATATTATATAATTTTCTGTTAGAAATTCAATTTTTAAACAAAAAATCTTGTCAGAAATTTTTTACTGGGATTAAAAATACTTGAGTTATAGTGAATAAACAAAAACAGCTAAGTCAAGTGCATTTCTATGTTTCTATGAAAACGACGTTAATTCTTTCTAGTAAACGTCAAATATTAGTACAGTTTTATTAGTCTTTCACTCATAAATTTCATTTTGCAAGTTATTAATTTGACAAAAAAATGATTTTTACCCATGCAGAAGAGTGTGATATGTTAGAATCTTATTTAGTACGCAGAAAATCCTCTAGGAGGGCAAAAGAACACTACGCTGAATTATATCCACTCCGAACACAACCAAATGAGCAATTTTTTCTGAGACTGTACCGAAAATTTAGAGGCAATGAGAGTGTTTTTGCCAAAACAAGAACAAGAAGGACTTTTATAATAAGCGAGGCCACGGAAATTCTAGTTCTTGCATATTTTGAGGCCAACCGTGACAATTCCATACTAGATATTATCAAGGAATCTGATTTGAGTCACGGTACTGTGCATAGGATTCTGAAGAAACACAAATTCATTCCTTATAAGTACAAACCAGTTCAAGTTTTCTTGCCAGGGGATCCAGAGAGAAGAATGTTTTTTTGCCACTGGTATCTTAACTTTTGTCGCCAAAATGTAAACAACTTTCGTTATATTTTATGGACCGATGAATCAAATTTCTCAAATTCTGGAATGTACAATACAAAAAATCATCATTACTGGTCAAAGGAAAATCTTCTTTTAGTACATCCAAGACGCCCGCAAGTCCGTTACAGTTTTAATGTTTGGTGGGGTTTAATTGGTTCAAGGATTGTTGGTCCTTTCTTTTATGAGGGCAGTCTAACTGGTGAAAGGTACATAGAATTTTTGACTGAAATTTTGAATAATTTCTTAGACGATATGGATCTCATAAGTAGACAGAATCTGCATTTTCAGCAGGATGGCGCACCTGCGCACAACTACAGAGGTACTCATCAAATTTTAAATACTATTTTTAACAATTCATGGATAGGAACAAATGGTCCTATTCAGTGGCCTTCCCGATCGCCAGATTTAACACCGCTTGATTTTTTTTTATGGGGTTATTTACGGACAGAGATTTATAAGCAAAGGTACGAAAACGTAAACGCCCTAAAAATTGCAGTTAGTGAAAAGATAAACCAAATAGATGGTAGGACCATACTAAAAGCAGTTCGACAAGTTCAGAAACGTGTTCAAAAATGTATTGAACAACAAGGTGGTATTTTTGAACATCTTCTATGAAAAAATCAGTGATTTTTATTTTCTTTTAATGATATGTTTATGTATAAAATAAAGTTTATAAAAATTATTTAGCTGTTTTTGTTTATACATTATAACTCAAGTGTTTTTAATCCCAGTAAAAAAGTTCTTATAAGATTTTTTGTTTAAAAATTGAAATTCTAACAGAAAATGATATAATATACAGGG
>CAKXYW020000043.1:0-27009 GCA_935421215.2 Melolontha melolontha | reverse complement strand
ATACCAGACATATTTTTATTATACACTCCGATTTCTAATGGCTTGACTTTTTCGACTCCATATCGATTAGTAACTGTAACCAATTTTGGTTGATATCCGGTGGTAATGGCAATGACTGCTCGTTTGTCTTTCCAATTTGATACGTAAATATTATTTTTCCTTCGCCATACATAATCGCCCTTTTTCAGTTACCTTGCAACTACTGCAACAGGATTCCCACGTCAATTAGTGCGCAAGGTCCCGGTAGTGGGTTTTACGAGAAATGAGTTTGGATGATAATAACGCATTATTGTAGAAATTGTCCAAATAGATATGATGCCCTTTGTCCAGATAAGGTTCTAATAACCTCAGAAACCGCGATTCTGTTTTGGAAGTGTTGGCGTCGTCATTGTCTGATTTTCCTTTGTAAATCTCTATATTCAAAACATAGCCATCTGCTGAACATACTTCAAAGAATTTTATCCCGTTCTTGGCCTTTTTGTTTTTGATATATTGACGGAAACTCAGCCGTCCTCTAAACAGTAGCATTGACTCGTCTAAAGATAGAGCCTCGTAAGGATAAAAAACAGCTTGAATTATTTTTATGACTAAACGTAAAAGGGCCCTAATTTTATGAAGCCGATCATTTGGTTCATTATATAGGCATTATAGGCATAATCAAATTTGTTCATATCTTTGTCCACTTAATGTTGATAGAAATATGGGGTGATGATATAAAGGATCCTATGTAAAAAGCTGCCGTATAACCGGTACTTTTATTTGCCCTTGTAACAAGCAGAGCCCAGAAAACTTTTTAGTTCGTCAATAGTGACTCTTTGAATTCTCTGAAACGGCTATTTCTTGTCTGAGGACGTTATACATTTTTCAACTGTCTACCAAACTTATTAGTAGTTTCTAATATTAGAGTCAATATCTCATTCCATAGATTTTCAAAAACTTCAAAGTGTGATTTATTTTGCAAATCGATTTTTATTCCAGATTGGACTTCGTCAAATTCAAAGTTAGGTATTTCCTTTTCTGTATCCTCCCATTCCTCATTTTAATCATCATCATCCTGATTTTCCGATCCTGATTCTAAAATTTAGTTATCTTCATCTGTAGTAATTCTTCTTGTTCATTTCCTAATTCATCGCCTTCGTCTTGCTCATCAAAACCGGACTGATCGTCAGCAGTTTCTGGATTATAATTCGGATCCTCACATTCACCATCATCACTAAAAGGATCGCATTCAGACCCTGTTTCAACCTCATCAAACCACTGTAGCAACTTCGCTTCCTCTTTTGAGTCCATTGTGAAATACGATAAACTCTAAGAAATAAATTACTAATACAAGAAAGAACGCCTAAAAACTGCATGCAAATCATACCTCTTGTGGCACCAAGTAAATACAAAAGTAGCGAGACTGTACCACAAAATTCACTGAAAAATGTAAGAAGAATCAATTTTCGCAATAAAAAACCTTTTCGTATGAATAACCTCATACATTCGCGCACGAAATGAATACCATGAATACTAAACACAGAAAACATAACATACTAAACATATAATAGTATATTAAAAAACAAGTTTCATAAGGCACCACTTTGCCGCACGAGATCAGTTTAGAAAACGAGCCGCGATAGCGGCGAGTTTTCTAAAGAGCGAGTGCGGCAAACGGCCTTATGAAACGAGTTTTTTATACTATTTTTTCTATTTTGCATTTTTTACATTAATAAATTGGAATTATTTAATTTGGAAGTTAAGAGTTTAATTTTTATATAAAGCATGCAGTTGGTCACATTGATACTTGACATTGTCAAATTTAAATCTTGCTATCCGCGAAGTATATTAGATTTCATATTATTTATTAATTTTCGTTAACATTACTTGATATTTTATTTAAAAATATAAACATGAGTGACTTAGAAACTAGTATATCTTGTTGTCAATTGTATACAATATACGTTGTTTGTGTAGAGTACGAACATATATCATATCTGTCAAATGTACTTAAATTCTTAAAATCAAATGACAGCCAACATTGAAAAATGAAAAAAAGCGTATCGAAATGAAGCTCATTTTGATATTGTTTTGGGTTTCAAATGAGTTCATTTCGAACGCAAAATAGAAAAATCCAGTTTATGAGATGCATACACACGCGACATTCAACAACCAATCACGTTCTTTATAGCGACCCCACCAATTATATTTTCACAAATTAGTGAACACAGTGTGACACTCTATCCACATTATACACAAATTCGATTTCTGCAGCCGTCTACGTCAGTAAATCAGCAGAAAATTCAAGACTGCTATGCACGTTGAAATATTCAAGTGTCACAAGACATCAATTCACAGACAACGGCTATAGACGTCGCTGTCCGTCAACGTGTTAACGATTGTTTGTTTCTCTTTTCGGTATATTTATTATTATTTCCGTTGATCCTGATTTAATATTTAGCTATGAAATTTTTTTCGCTTCAAGAAAAGCTACTTGATATTAAATATAATCTTGGTCAGTCAATTAGACAAATTACACGTCTGTTTCAAATATAATTTGGAAAAAGCATAGCGTATAAGACAGTGCGTCACATTATTAACAATTTTGAAAGGTACGGTTGCTTATATGCCCAACAACATAAACATAAATGAACAAAATAAAGAACGAGATATTCTCATCAGTGTAACAGTAGCAGGATAACTGCAATTATCTAGGAGAAAAATTTCTGAGCAACTTACTGCCTCAGACGATATCGTTCTGAGTTTAAGAAAATAAATAAGTTTTCTATTTTATTCTTTTGAATTTATTTATTATTCTCTATTTTACCCAAATCATTCAGTTAATTTTTTTTGTAAACGCTACGTACGTAATAAGTAAAAACTACTATCAATCTATTTATACGTTATTGAAATATTAGATTTAGTCTTTCTCTATACATACATATTTAATTTTTTTTTACTACGTAATTCTATTCATTATATCAGTTTTAAATTAATATAATAGCATCATTGATTAGTTCTTTTTCATTTGGTTTGCTATGTTTAAACGATTTCAAGAATACAATATAGTTACACACATGTTGCTCTTTATCAAAAAAACAACTTTTGCATAAAACATAAAAATCTCTTCGTCGATTTTTTCTTTGTTGTTTGGGCAAAGTCGAAAACGTGTTCAATCATATGTGTTTCTTACATATACACGTTAAAATAAATTTAGTTATTTAGTTTTTTTTTTACGATTTTAAATTAAGATTTACCTTTTCTCTATTTGTTATTTTAATTAAATAAGCATTCGTTCCTTTTTTTTTAATATTATAAAACCGCAAACATTTGTTTAATTTATTCCAATATTCAACTTTGTAAATTTTAATTTAGTGTATTTTTAAAATATTAAAAAAGCCTCCAGACATATACCAGGTCTGCCCATTAGATCAGGTTTATAATTTTGTATTTATATGTGAACCAGATAAGTAGGTATTTTGACGGGGGTTTATCAGTTATTAATCAATTAATTATTATCAAACATTAATATCCACTAATTTTTTTAATTTAATTTTCTTTTATATATACAGGCTAGCAACTTAGCGCCTACTATTTTGATTGTGATCTTTTAATAAAGATTGGTAGTACTTAACTGAAGTCCGTACTTTTCATTTTTCTTTTCGTTTCGGACGGCTTGCTTGTGCCCTTTATTCGCCGCGTGACTTGCCATTATTTTTTTATCGTAACTTCCCCAAATTTGCGGTGTCTAGCGGTACCAAATTCGGTGGCGCCCTATTCCATCTTTTGTTTCAATACCTCTGGGTCCCCCACCCCTGAACTGAGGCTGTCTTAATAGCCGGGTGGGCCGCTAGACGTTGGCATGAGCGGGTACGTGGGACAATCCACGTCGCCCGAAACTGTTTTTTTAGCACCGTAGCATTGTTTTAGTAATTTTTCTTAATACGTACTTCTGCGAGTTAATTGTTTATCATTGTAACTCAGGAATATTTTTTAAACATCGTAGTTTCCTTTAGTTAGCTTCAATTTACGTTTTATTCCACAGTATATCATTTATAATTGTATAATTATAATTTTCCTGTTAATTATCTTGCATAAGGTACTCTGCAATTCCTTTTAATTAGAGGGTTAATTGGATATCATTTTATAAATACCTTAGGCGCATTCTTGACCATTCTAGATGAATCTAATATGCGAACAAAATGTTTGACTATTATATTTTTATCGTAATGGGTTTATTTTTATTAAAATGCTATATTTTGGATGCCTTCTCATTGTATTATTTTTTATTTTAATTAATAGAATTTTTCCAGGTCCTAACTTCTTTTTGTTCAGTTCGAACATTTTTACTGTGTTGTAGTAGAATAAGTGCGACATCTGAGTAATTAGCTATCCAATAGCTTTGTTTCTGTCATTGGCAATTTTCCTTTATTGACGATATTTAATTTGGACTTCCAGTAGTTTCGGAAAGGTTTTTGTCTTATTTCTTCTATCTACTTATGACGACAGTAGCTTAATGCTTTGTTAATCAAGATATTCATTTGTATCTTTTTCTTGATGGGGGTTTCCATCTATATTTAATTTATTGCACGAACTATGCAACTGGTCCTGTATAAGCGCGAACACGTGATAATTCGTTCCTCTTGTGCGAGTAGATTGGTGAAATAAGAAATCAACATGTCCATGTGTCGCTAGGAATCTAACTTGTATAACTAATTAATGTAATGGTTTTACACGCTTAACGGATTATACTTATATTGGTTTATATGAAACAATAGTGGATATTGTCCAAAAGATTGTTTTTACCGTCTGATGTGACGGATTATTATGGATGAAAGAGCAAAGCATATGGCATGAAACTTCATTTTGTTTCATCCGACTTTGCTTGCATGAGGTGAGTGATTTATACACGATGTTCTTATGTAAAGGTATTGTTTCCATGATTATTTTGTTTCTGTTTCTTATATTGGTTTTCTTTCTTGAATTTATTAGAGGACTTAGCAAGGGTTTAACGAGCACTTATCAGGAGCTTGTCAAGTTGAGCGATCACGTGAGAAATTGCCCCGCACAAGGTATTATCTTGGTCTCAACCACGAGGTTAGCGCTTTTTATCACACCCCCTTGGACACTTAAGGTAGGACTATTGTTCTTAAATTACTGAAGACTGCAATTAATTTCCTTCGACGTCTCACTATGGAAAAGACGAGTGTAAATTTTGTATATAAATTATAGATTCCTTCATTCATTCTTTTTGTATTAATCTACATCGTTATTTAGTTAGTTCTGATATAGATACCCATAATCTTGAATACATAGGGTTATCGAAACACTTCATGTAACACTAGACTCATGCCCAATTTTGTAATTGTCATTTAATAATCATTTTAATAATCATTTATTAATTTTTTTATATACAAGAAGTTTCAGGATTATATGAAAAAAAATTAAATTTGGGTTCAGGGCACCAAAATAAGAGAAAAACTTCCTATGAAGCTTCGTTAAATAGTTACAGTCCTTCAAAGATAAGGGCCTAAATCAAGTTTTTATAATTTTTCTCAAATTTTGAAACAGATACAAAACTCATATTTGGTAATTGTGACAAGCTAAAGAAATAACAAATCATTTTTATTGTAAAACCAGCAAACGTGAAAAACAATACATAATAACAACGTATGAGATTACGATTAACGATAAAACTTTAAAGAATTTGTTCAAAAATGTTTCCCCCAGTCCGCAGGCAGGCGTTGCATCTTGTAATGTGAATGAATAGCCGATCGACACGGGAGTAACTTTTGTACAAGCTTGAACAACTCTATTTCTTAATGTCTCAACGTTATCCACCGGTTGTTCGTGCACCTTTTGCTTGATGGAACCCCATGCGAAAAAATCTAACGGCGTTAGATCTGGCGACCGTGCAGGCCAAGCAACTAGTCCTCCACGACCGATTCATCGTCCAGAGTAGTGTATATTTAGCCATTGTTGCGTGTTCGTGGCATAATGGGCAGGGCAGCCGTCTAGTTGCAACCAGTTTTTACGTCTAAGTTTCAAAGGAATGTTATCTAAGAGGTCATAGAAACCATTGTTTAAGAAGTCGATATATCCATCGGCATTTAATCGAAGAGGAAGGAAATATGATCCAATTAAATGAGAGTCCAGTATCCCCAACCACACATTGCACTGAAATTCGTGTTGAAATTTATTTTCACGCACTGCATGTGGATTTTAGGATGCCTAAATATGATAATTCCGCTGATTTAGGATGCCTCTTAGCTTCGCCTGTCCATATAATCTTTTATGGGAAGTGTGGATCATTTTGTACTTTGCTCGAAAACCAGTCACAAAATATCCTCCGACGTGGAAAATCATCGGGTAATAAGCTTTGGACTCGCTGAAAGTAGTAAGGGTAGCGCTGATCGGCTCTCAGCGTTCTCCAAACAAGACTGGATGTTATTTATAGATGGTTGGCGGCTCTTCTCACACTCGATGTAGGTTTCTCGTCAAAGTAATTTAAAATGTTGTGTTCTGCTTTCGTTTTGTAGGGGTGAAAAACTTCCGTCACCATAATTTGCTACAGTAAATCATCCTGTTTCTTTCAACCTGTTGAAAGTCGCACTAAAAACTGATGTGCACGGTAATCTTCTATTTGGTTACCGCATTGCATATGCACGGCGAGCAGCAAGAGCATTTCCATTACAAAAACCGTACACGAAGACGATGTCGGCATAATCACTGTTCGAATAAGTTTGCGGAATTTTCGCTTAGTGTTAATAAACAATAACTAAATATTTATAATGATACAAACGACGTGGAGTTATATAAAGATTTGTGCGACAGTAGCCTACTACGCATTTTTATTATAACGGCAAATTACAGATTATGCAGGGTAACCTATTTAAATTTTTTGCAACAAAACCAAACATTTTCTGAAAAAAAATAAAAGAGACAAGAAAGTTTCTAAATAATCTCGCTTTTATTTTTTTATTTTTATTTTTATTTTACAAAATTCCACACGTAAAGTTTCAATGCAAAATACAGTAGGGATGACTGACTTTACCACTTCGTAATAATAGGGGATGATCGACAAACTACTTGTAAGAAGTTATATACTTAGCTGGTCACAATTACCAAATATAAGTTTTATATCTGTTTCAAAATTTGAGAAAAAATATAAAAACTGGATTTTGACCCTTGTCGTTGAAGGACTGTAGCTATTTAACAAAGCGTTTTCGGATACAGTTTTATAGGAAGTTTTTCTTTTACTTTGATTCCCTGAACTAAAATTTTAATTTTTTTTATATAATCCTGGAACATCCTGTATATAAAGTCATTTAGTATAAGGATATAGATCACAGAATGTTATAAAAATAATTTTAGATTTACTTTGTGCAATTTTTCTTTGATTAAAAACTTAAACTATCGATCATTTAATTTCGTGTTATATTTAATAATTTCTGCATATACTGTGTGTACCAAAATCTCGATGTGAGATTTATCCAACATCTTAGATAAATTACTTATGAAATTTTCAAGTTAAGCTTACTATTTAATTTAGTTTTGTTTATAAGTATTATTCAATCGTTTCGATACATCGATCTTATTAATTTTTTTAATTTAAATCTTATGAACTATTGGGATTTGTCTAAAACTCAGTTGATATCCTGTGCACATAATTCAAATTAACGTTATTATTCAATTTATTGTAC
Organism: Melolontha melolontha; assembly: GCA_935421215.2. NCBI lineage: Eukaryota > Metazoa > Arthropoda > Insecta > Coleoptera > Scarabaeidae > Melolontha > Melolontha melolontha. The sequence goes on along the minus strand of CAKXYW020000043.1, from coordinate 19,327 downwards.
ACGATTTAGTCTTTTATTTAACTTACTATACTGGGCGAGTCTTTAACTCAAGTTCAGTCATTACTTTGCTTTCAATGAGAATGAAATCTATGACAATATAATTATAAAACTAGTCAATGATATATTTTTTTAATTTGTATTCATTAATTTTGTGGCTTGAAAGCCTGTGTAGATTTCTTGTCTGCACTATTTTTGGTATTGCGGATTTTGTTGGCATGTTCTCATATTACGTGAGATTTTGGCATTAATGTTTAACATTCCTTCTGATTGTTTATTTATTTCGTTGTTAATAAATTCTCTATTATTGTTTTACATTTGTTGTTTTATTGTTATAATAACAACGATACACGTATATACCTATGATTTAGTCAAGTTACCGTCAGGCAGCACTATGTTTACTGTAACGGTTAAGAGTTTAAACATGGTGGCGCCTATTTATAAGAACCTCCCTTCCGCTCGCCTCTAAACTGAGTTGGTCTTTAGCCGAAGATCTCCGGGGCAATCATGTTATTGAGAGTAAGTTGGTAAATCGTAAGTAGATATTACGTTGAGTACGCAGACGTAGAACTATTGCTCGTGTGGGCATATAGCATCCTCCATAAAGTCTTCGAAGCTTAGTTCCTTGTAGCGGCTATCCAATCGGCGCAAGTCAGCGGTTCCGTCGTTATTGTCTCCGAAGTATGGGGATAGCCGATTAAAATGCGCGAATTTTGGTTTTGTATGAGGTGTTTGCCTTATGCGGTATATTACATCGTTAATCCGCTTCAACACCTCGTATGCCTCCTTCCAATTCTTTTGAAGTTTTGGAGACAGGCCCCATCGACGCTGTGGATTATATAATCAAACCCGATCGCCTTCATGGTAACCACCCTTCTAGGCATTGATGTCGTAGCTCTCCTTCATTCTGTCACTGGCATCTTGGATATTGTCTAAGTTGATCATGAATATTATTCAGTCTTCGTCTGAGTGCTGATATAATCTTCTCCAGCAAGATCTTCGCCAGGCTTGCTCCCAAACTTCAAATCACAAAGCAGTCGGAGTTCCCTCCCGAATAGCACGTTTGCTGGTAATTAGTAAGTTGTCTCTTGAACAGAGGCCCGGTATGCCATTAGGAACAATGGTACGTGCTCGTCCAAAAATCTCTGATGTTCGGAGACCACTTTGGATAAATGTCTGCTCATGGTCTTGTTCATTCGCTCTACCATTCCATCTGATTGTGGATGCAAGGGAGTTGTTCTCGTCTTTCGAATGCCCAAAAGCTCACACATCTTCTCGAAAAGACTGGACTCGAAATTTCGCCCTTGATCGGAATGAAGCCCCAGGGGTACACCAAAACGGCTGACGAACTCCTTCACAATCACGTCTGCTACAGTTCCAGCCTCTTGATTTAGTAGAGCATATGCTTCAACCCATTTAGTAAAATAGTCCATGACTACTATTATGTATTTATTGCCTTTGTCGCTTTCTGGAAAAGGGCCGGCGGTATCTATGGCGATTCTTTCAAATGGGCTTCCCACATTGTATTGGCGCAGGGGTGCACGTCGACGCCTCTGGGGACTATTACTTTCAGCGCAATTAGCACACTTTCGGCACCACTCTTTCACATCTCAAACAATTCACCCAGTAAAATCTCTGGCGCACCTTCTCCAGTGTTTATGAACGCCAAAATGTCCTCCAGAAGCACCATTGTGGAGTTCTCGCAATATCTCTGATATTCTTTTCTTGGGAACCACCACTTACATTTTCCGCTCGCTTCCATCGTGATTTTCCTGTTTGTCGACAGCACAAATACGAGCATGGTTCCGAGAGGCTTGTTTTGCGGTCTCAAACTCAAGTGCGTGTGCCAAAGCATTGATTAAGGCCTTTAGTCGTGCCAGCCTTAATGTTTGCTGCGTATCAATATCCCTGAGACCATTTATGAACGTCTGGACAGCTAGGTGTTTTATGAAATTATCTGGCGCCATCGGATATACAAGTCAAACTAGTCGGGCAATATCTGCCTCAAATTCCTGAAGATTCTCGCCTTTCTTCTTTGATCGATTGTTCAGTTGGGTAGTATATACTTGCTCCAAATGCGCATACCCATATCTCATCTCCAACCGTTTAATAAGTTGAGAATAATCCTTGCGTTCCTCAGGAGGTAGTGTCTGCAAAATATCACTAGCATCACCCCTCAGCGCTATGATCAGCAGTATCCTTCTCGATAGATGACCATGCGTTGGCTTCTGCGGCTGCTTCGAATTGCGTCAGGTAAGTCGTCCATGACGTTTTCCTATCAAAGATTGGTGTCTTGATTCTGGTCTTTGAGATAGCCACAGCTTCTTCTTTTTATTTTAATGGGCCGCGGCATAACTTCTTCGTTGACCTGCTTGAGATCAGAATAACTCATGGTCACAGATAATTTCATCTGAGTCGTTATTTCCTCTAAAAGTCTAGAATGTTGATCTAAAAGCTTGGACTTTTTCCCTAATTTTTTATTTATTTTAATAAAAACTTCCTCTTTTAATGCTTCAGCGTTTTCTTTTAGTCGCTGTTCTAGAACTTTCTCCACTTGTTCCAGACTTTTTCGAAGCTTCTAGAATTTTCCAGTAATTTCTTTTTCAGATTTTTCTCCAAAATTCTGGAGGTTTCCAGGTTTCTTTGTTCCATCTGTTCCATTTGGGCTTGCGAATCTATTATTCGTTGTTCCAAACTTTTCACACTGTCTAGATTCTTCTGCTCCATTTGTATTTGTGAGTCCATTATTCGTTGTTCCAAAGTTTGCGAATTGTCCGTTAGTCGTTGTTCCATTTTCATCAATAGCGCATTCACGCCAGCATCTCCATCTGGAACTTGAAAGACATAATTCTCTGGATCTTCGTCTTCTTGGATCAACACATCTCGAAGTCGTTGCTGGAGGTTTGCCTTTTTTCCGGTAGTATCCTCATCCCTCTCTTATAATTCTTGTTTCAAATCAGTCACTTTTAATTCAGCGAGTTTCACTTTATTTGCCATCGCGATATTTAAAACACTAAATAACAATTTAAAACTAATAACTAAAAATAAGATTTATTTCACAATGTGTATTTATTTACATTTATATATCACTAGAGCTGAGGATGTTTGCGGTACGGCAGGACCGTATGTAGTGCATCCCCACCAGCGTATAAACACGATGCAGCGAAACACTTTAGTTAGTCGTGAACTGGCAACGTGATCGTGTGTTGTCTTGAGCTCTATTTAATAAGTATGACGGACGTGCCCAAGCCAAGAAAGCGCCCATTGTATAACGACGTGAAGAAATTTATCCGAGACTTTCCCGATTTGTATTATAATGGAGCAAAAGTGGTTTGTAAATTATGCGATAAACAGTTACTTTGCTGGGACAAATACGACTGTAAAAGACATGTTGAAAATGTACACCACAAAGACAAAAAAATAATGTGCTGTCTAAAACGCAATTCATTTTCGATTTATTGACAATGCTACTCGTCTGCGATGTGCCAGTTCACCTGCTAGATAAAAAAGCCTTTCACGACTTTTGGAATAAATACAATTCCAACATAAAGGCTACCGTCACGGAGAACGTTACTCACCTATTTACCAATTGTGCGTGAGGACATTGAAAACAGAATGAAAGCAGTAGTAAATGATAAACAGTTATGGGTATGTGTCGACGAAACGACAGATCGAAAAAAACATTCTATTGAGAATATTATAGTGCGTGTACTAGATCCTGTCAAATCAACATTTCCATTTTATTTAGCCAGCAAAAGATTGGAAAAGTGCACTAGCGAAGTAATTACGAAGGTAGAGCTCGATATGCTACCAAAATTTAAAGTTTCAACTAATCAACTCCTGATGTTTATGAGCGATGGTGCTGCGACAATGCGTTCTGTAGGCCGTTCTCTTAAAGCAGATTGTGAGAGACTTTTGCATGTGACATGTAAAGTTCATGCTTTACCACCTTGTGGCACAAACTATTCGGCAATGTTATCCAGAGGTGGATGCATTAATAGCAACCACAAAAAAAAGTGTTTCTAAAATCTCCCAAACGAATTCGAGAGTTTCACAGTCGGTGCCCTGGTATTTCCGAACCACCAGAGCCAATCCTTACACGTTCGGAAGTTGGTTAAAGGCGGCATTTTATTATGCCAAGTATTTCCAACAAATAAAATCTGTGGTTCTACAATTCAATCCTGCCGAAGCTGTAGCCATTAAGGAAAGCCAGAGACTCTTTCAAAACCCTTCCCTTGATGCAGATTTACAAACTATTTATAACAATCATATAGGATTGTTTTAACGCAATCGAGAAATTTCAAAATACTGCATTATCGTTAGCGGAGTCACTGCAAATACTGGACGATGTACACGCCCAGCTTATGCGCAGTAAATGACAACAAAAATGTTAATGTAATAGAAAAGTTCGAGAGTGTGATAAACAATGATTTTGATTTTACCAGATTAAAACAAATTAGTAATGGTGCAAGTGTAGATTCGGTTTCTATCTATAAAGATTATTTTAATTGTGCGTGTGTTACATCCGTAGATGTCGAGCGGTCTTTCTCAAAATATAAAAAAATTATTCATCACGGCGTACATCGCTCACCGCTACAAATATGGAAACGTATCTAATGCTACAAACTTACTGCAAGTCTTATCCACTTGGCGCTATGCTATAATAATCGTAAATAAGGTAAAAATCACGCATGCATCACCGATCGAAACAAGGTCATTATATTCGTGCGTTTTACTGAATACTATCCTGGCACACCGCAAACATCCCCAGCTCTAGTAATTACGCTACCAGGGCTCAGCGATCGAAGGTAATAATTCAAATTGTCACCCAAACGTGGTGCATCATCCACGCTGCGTTATATATATATATATATATTAATAACTTGAAAATACAAAAAAGCATGAAAAAGGCATCCCAATTAAAACGTTAGTTGGTCTACGGTATATCGAATTTTGCGACAATTTAAAAAAACGGGCTCTTTGGAATTTAATTTTAAAAAAGAACATGACAGACCAGTAAGAAAATTTAGATAATTCTTTAATGTTTTACAAAGTCTAATTGCGAGTCTGTGAGAAAATGTGCAACTAATTTAGGATTACGTAAACCATCAGTACATCAAATATTAAAAACATACATGTTTACTCCATTTATATCAATATATGTCCAAACGTTGCAAGAACGAGACAAGCGTTTAGAGTTTCCCTTCATGATACAAGGTGAAATAGAAACGGACATAACATTTGTCAAAAAAATTTTATTTACCGATGAAGTAAATGGTGTAGTTTGTTCGCAAAACTGTCGTTGGTGGTCTCAAGAGAATCCATATTTCCAAATGGAGTGTAAAACCATATTCATGAAAGATAAATGTTTGGTGCGAAATTTTGGAGAGAGGTGTGGTGGGACCGTTTTTTTTTCAGCAAACTCTAAATGCTGTAGAGTATTTAGCATGAAATTGACAATTTACCTTTACAAATAAGACGTTCTTTGTGGTTTATGCAGGATGGCGCACCTGCACATAGTTTTTGTCGAGTCGTGCAGTATTTAAACCAAAAATTTCAAGAGAAATGAATAGGAAGATATTCAACATTTTCATGGCCTCCACGCTCGCGGGATTTAAATCCTTTGGATTATTTTTTATAGGATTTGTTGAAAAATTAGGTGTATTCAGATAGGCCACTTGAAAACCAAGAAGATTTGCAGAACAGGATTAGGGAAGCGGTATCGAATTTAAATAATAATCCCAATTTCCTGCAAAATGTCCTCAGGGACTTTAGTAGACGTACAAATTTATGTATTGAGCGAGAGAGGCACCATATCGAATGATGTTTGTTTAAAACATAAAAATAAATTTTTTTGGATTTTCAAGTTATTAAAGAATATTTTCATTATTTAAAGCGATACTTCATTTGTTTTAATGGGTAAACGGGTTTTAAGTAAAGCAAAAACTTTTATAAAGAATAAAATTTCCTGAGAAATAGACCATAAAAAAGTTTTCCCTTTGTTGCATACTTTCCTGGACACGTTGTATATATATATATATATATATATATATGACAACTTGTACAGTTGATGTCGCGGCTTGTTGCGTCTACAATCTAGGGCAAAAGTGATTTGCCGAATTGTAGAATTAAATGCAACAAATTATAGCGACAATCGCATGTAAAATGAGATTTAATAATTATTAATTCTCATACACATGAAGTTCATTACAGTTCGTATATATACACGTAGTATAGAAGTGAATAACATGTCTGTCTTCGGTGAGGTGCACTGATGATCTGTAAAAAACAGTGAAATATCGATATATGCACATTCCGCGCAGATAAGTTTTTCACAAAATTTTTCATTTGTACTGACAACTTGTACAGTTGATGTCGCGGCTTGTTGCGTCTACAATCTAGGGCAAAAGTGATTTGCCGAATTGTAGAATTAAATGCAACAAATTATAGCGACAATCGCATGTAAAATGAGATTTAATAATTATTAATTCTCATACACATGAAGTTCATTACAGTTCGTATATATACACGTAGTATAGAAGTGAATAACATGTCTGTCTTCGGTGAGGTGCACTGATGATCTGTAAAAAACAGTGAAATATCGATATATGCACATTCCGCGCAGATAAGTTTTTCACAAAATTTTTCATATATATATATATATATATATATATATATATATATATATATATATATATATAGAAAACGTGAAATTGCAAATTTATCAAAATTATATTTTCCTATAATGTAATATATTATAAATAAAGTAATAATTATTTTAAAGCTACTCCCAGGAAGTCATCACGAAGTATCAACGTACAGGCAGGGATAAACACAAAAATTTTAAAATAAACGCATTCCTTAGGTTGGGAAAAACTCATTCACTTCCATATGTAGAAAAGTCAATGTCACATTTTATTTAAGTAAAATTATTATTAAGTAATTATTATTACTATTTTTTAAATGTATTTTTTATGAATCCATGTAATATTTGCTGCTTTATTATTAGGAAAATAAAACAAGAATATATAAACTTGTGTAGCTGTTTGAACGAGTTTATATAATTAATGTCTTTCCAGATACATAAATACTAAATTATACCTAACTAAGAGTTCCATAGTCTGTTTTTCGATTGTAATTCAAAGCGTCTTTAACAATGAGAATTTCACACCTCGATAAATGGAATGCTTCGTAACTATTCTAAACTACTTACCACACTACTACATACACTTGTATTTTCAAACGTTACGAGTATTAACTCTCACTTGATTTATCTTTGGGTAAATGTGTTAAATATAATAGGAAGTGTAATAACTAACTTCTCCCTCTCGATGTGCGCTTTCCATAATTTCGTTTACGATGTTAGTATGTATATTGAGAGCGACTTGCAATAGACTGCTATATACTGGGTGTAAATGAAATAGCCCGGATAATATATACGTAAGACAGCAATTCAAATCTACGAAAAATTTTATTCTATCGAAACTTTAATTTTTAATTTTTTAATAAATAAAAATTATATGTTCATATGTTGTCGATTCAAAAATTGGCATTTATATGTTCAAATTCACCAAAAAACCACATTTGGCTTATGTAATAATATGTCTTTGTATGAAACGTTTTATAGACATGTATTCATTCATAAATTTTCTTATGCATCGACTGTTCTGTTGTTAGTTGTAAGAACGTCAATGGCCTGACCTTTGTAATACTCCGAAAAAAATATGATATCGAGTTTCTTTAAAAATTTTCAACGGTATTAGAATTTTGTGGTGAAATGGAATTTGTAATTTAGTTGTCTTAATATTAAATTCACGTCGAGAAATAATAAATTACACTTGCGATTTTAATTGGTTGTTCATATTTGTTTCTCTATTCTATTTGCCTATTTTTTAATGACAATTTATTTGCCCTAATAAGGGCAAATTTGTGTGAAACAGGTGGAATCCTTAAAGGGGATCTTCAATGTGGCTGTCATTTGCGTAAATACAAGCTTCTAACCAAACTTTCGAAGTATGTACACGCTTTAATACGGCACGGTCTTCACAGATATGGGCCGCAGCTGGAAAAATACTTTGCCAAAGATCATCTTCTATGGCCACGGCCTTCATAACTTGGATGCAATGTACCGTGATCTCTTAGTCTGTACACGGCTTGTAAAATCAAATCATTTGATGGACACCTTCGGTTCGGAAGCCGCTGTTTATAAATACGTCTAGTAGCTCTAATATTTCCACCTGTTTTACCGTATAGTAAGATGATAAATTGTTAATTCGTGATTTGAATAAGCCATACATCACGGAAGTTGATAACAAACTGATTTCTGACTTACAGTATGCATCATCGCATCTATAATTCCCGCCATTACGCTTCAGTAGGGGTAGCGCTGCAGTTATAAAGCAATAGTAAATTTACCAGAGTCGGGTCGAGCCACGGGCAATTTTTTTTTCCTTTGGTCTCGTTCGAAATAGAGTTTTCGTGCATTAGCATTTTATGTTTAATATTATTACAGCTACTACATGTTATAGTATGCAGGCATATTTCGTATACAACCTGTATAATAATAATGTCATATACCGACTGTCCTTGAAATAAAGCGACAACCTACGATAACATGACGCCTATGAATTCAAAACATTCAGACTGTGTATAAATAATAAGTAGCTTATACACATATACACTACAGCGAATATTTACATACGTAACATCTGGATGAGATGGACAATAACAAAATTATTCTTTAGGTTAAATTATTAAAAACAATAAACAAAAAATAGATGGGAACAATAAATCGGGAGTTTACAAACTTGAATGTAGTTCATGCCCTAAGTTTGATATAGGGCAGACAGGTATATCCTTTTCTAAAAGAATTAAAGCAGATGAACGTAGCTATATTAATAAGATGAATGACTCACATTATGCAATACATCCGAGAGAAGAAGCCCATAATTTTAGAATCTTACATATTGAAAATAAATCGCAAAAATTAAATTTACTGGAAATAATGGAAATTTTGAAACATAAAAACACAAATCTTTTACTAAACAGTTAGGTAGGTTTATTAGGCCTATTTTATAACTGACTTTTTATTTATTTTGATCTTCCCGTTTTATGTTTGTACTAGCTAAATTTTGGTCCCTTGGGTAATAAATTTTACATCTTGAATAGAAAGTGCCTATTATTGATAAACCTGCTGTATAAATTCAACTGCCTCGGCAACAAAGTTACCTCCGGGACCAGGTGACATTTCATGGCGATCCTGCCCACGTCTAATATTACCTGGCGATCCTACCTTTAGTTAGATATTACATGGTGATTCTGCCATCCCATTATCTGACATTACAGTACATTGCATGTAATAATGTCGCAGTTAGTAGTTTGACAAAGTGACTATAGTCAGACGCAATGGAAAACTTTATTTTAAACACGAATTTAATATAATTGCTAAGTTCTCCATCACGTTTTATAAATTTACAATTTATTATTTCTTTTATGTACATACTATAAAATGGACGCCGATGACATGCACCTCAATTTGGCTTCTCTAGTAAAAACCTATTTATAAAAATCCTAAATTCATATTCAACAAGATATTTTTTTAGTATTGATTTACTAGATTAACTCAGTCGTGAAATACTTTACGAAATATCTATATACGCTTCTATAGAAAAGTATTAAATGAACAACGTAATTTACTCATTTGTGCTTTTGCTGAAGAAAATTCGAACCCAACCAGTAGACAATTTGGACATCAGTTTAATTTTTTAGATAGAAATGCACGTAAGATTTTTAAAAGAAACGAATAAAATTTAAAAAAAACGCAGAAAATAGTTCCTGAAAACCATTATAAACGTACGGAATTTTGTCAAGTAATGAGACAAAAGTGCCGTCATAAAGAAACTCTTATTAAAATATTCAATTTACGGACGAGCCGACATTTTTTTTACACGGGCATCATAAAATACTGCTTTCTAACTGACATTAATGTATGGCAAACCACATTCACGTTTATAGCATAACGTTTGGCCACTTCATTTCACGCGTATGTTCTTATTTAAGGTCCCGCTTACTGCTTGTGCATACCAAATCATGTATTTGTGCATTCTGAAGTAATGCAGAAATTTGCATGTGAAAGAAGACTTTGATAAAAGGTAAATCGATTTTTATTCGTACGCTCACTAATTTGAACTGCATTGTCGGCATGACAGATTATTAAAATGCCAGAGATACGACAGCGATTAAATTTAAGGATAGATAACGAAGTTTCGATAATACAGAGAAATCAAATAGCTGATTATTATTAGAAATAGTTATTTCGAAAAGGATACAATGGTCTATAAATTTTAGCGACGTAAGTACTTTTTGAACAAACTAATGCCTTCGAATATGGACAAGTCTTAGCATATTTTGCTAGAGATCTTAAATATTATTTTGTTAGATTTGTCACCCAGCGAATACAACCGCGATTTAAGGTGCTAATTTAAAAATATGCAAAACACATTATTTTCTGCTCCTTAAAAGAAATTATTGGAACATAAAATCTTTCGGTAGATATTTTTAATATATGTGAGTCTATAAATTTTGGCTATTACTAATAATTAGAAGTAAAATATATATTTTTTAAGTTACTGTTTTATGCTACTGTCTAATCTGCTAATACGTTTTGCCAAGACGTAACTCTTTTTACACGTAGAATTTGACACATTATTTTAAACATCTTCATGACATAGAGTTATCAGATGTTCCCCATATTCCAGGATCCTACTCAGTATAAGTTAATACGAGTATATACGTACGAACGTTTTCAAAACACATAGGGTTTTATAAAGAACACGTGTTCGTATGAAATTACAACTCAGAATTTTTGTTTATATAGACATTAACGAAGAAATTACTTATTGTAAGTGATGTTTAGGAAATGTTTTATTTTTTATACGATGCACCCAGTTACAAAAGAAAGATTGCCAATTTGAAGATAAGCGAGTTCATTTTATGCATCGTGTAAGGTCGTGTATGTCGGCCAGATGTTTATATTTTAGTTAAACATATTGATGTTAAGCGCTATTGAAAAATTGCAAAATATTCGATTGTCATTAGTGGAGTCGGTACATATAGTGTACGAAGTGAAAACATTACTGCACAATTGATATTGTGCACGACGTAAAAACGTTCGCATTGTAGAAAAGTTCGATAGTGTTTTGAACAAAGGTATTGATTTTACTAGATTAAGACAAATTTGTGATGATGCATCTATAGATCCGTTATCTATTTATAAAGATTATTTAAATTATGCGTATGCTACGTTCGTAGATGTCGAATGATCCTTCTCGAATTATTAGAAAATTTTCTCACCACGGCAAATATTGATTACCCAGAAAAATATAGAAGCTTATTTAATGGTGCAAGCATTTCGCCGATTTCATCCATTTTAGGTAAGTGTTTTTTTTATCTCTCGCTGAGTTATAATTTCTTACGGACACACCTTCTTTACAAAACGTGATGTATGTTAAAAACATTTGTACATATTAACTTGTACTGAGTAGGACTTTGGAATGCGGGGAAAAAAACAACTCTATTCATGACTATTAAAAACATTCATTTTCGTTCACTTCGTTTATGAACTGGAACTAGGATTGCCACAATACATGACTACCCCTCAGCTGAATGAGCTTTTTTAGTTCTTAGGGAGATATGTTTTTCCTTCCACTTTTTGAATATTTGATAGCGAAAGATTATGTACACTCGTGGACAAAAAATACCGGACACCGAAGTAAATGTCTGTTTGTACAAGAAAAATTATTTTTCTTCTTTTTTGAGACATGAAACATTATCTACAAAATAAGAATAAGAAATTAAAAAAAAGTACCTAACATTTTATTCATTAAGACGAAGTCACGAAGCAGTAGATTGTGCAAAATTAACAAATTCACTGGCCTTATCGGCTAGGTTTTACATCTACGTTTTCACACAAATTAAGCGATTAATAGTGCGTACTACCTCCAAGAATTTTAATAACTTCTGCCATACGGCGTGGTAAACTTTGAATGGATTTGGCGACCTCTTCTTGTGTAATGTTATGCCATTCCTGATGGAGAGATATTTCGAAGATTCCGAATGTTTACCGGTATGAGTTACCGGCGCCGAACACGTCGCCCTAATGAATCTCAGAGATTTTCTATAGGATTCAAGTCCGGGCTTCGAGCTGGCTGTTGAAAACGGCGAAAGTTAACCGCACCAAATACTGCTCAATCATCCATGCTGTGTGAGGTCGCGCGTTATTGTGCATTAGAGTACATTTCTCACCTACGAATGGAGCAAATGGTACGACCTGATCAGCTAAACATTCGTTGATGTACCTAACAGCCGTCATAGTACTATTTTCAATGAGAACAAGCTCAGTTTACGCGTTCAGTAAAATGCCAGCCCAAACAATTATACCGCTTCCCCCAAATGGCATTCTTGGAGATACAAAACGCTGAAAATTGTTCACCAGGGCTTCTCTACATACGTGCTCGTCCATCTGGCGAACGTAGACAGAAACGAGACTCATGCGTGAGCAATACGGAGCTCCATTGATCCATTGTTCAATGTCCTATATTCACGGACAAATCAAAGTCACTGAACGCGATGAGCTGGGAGCAAAAGTAACCAAGCAGCAGGTTTCTTTGACATCAATCTTCGGCGAACGGTTTGTGTAGAAACTGCAGTACCGTAAACGTCTTCGACTTGGCGAGACCCAATTGTTGATGGTAAACTACAATCACTTAGTGTAGATAACGCCATAAAACGGTCTTCTTGACGGTTTGTGGTTCGAGGTCTGCCTGATCCTAGCCTTATTGTGAATTCCCCAGTTTGACGATGTCGCTATATTGCGTCTTGCATGCTACACCTGTGAATATTCAAGACAGCAGTGATATATAGAATACTGCGTTCATTTTCATTCAAAGCTATTGGTCGGGCTGCATTTTCTATTTGCATTTTGTCAACCAATAAGTGTCAGTACTGAGAGTTCAAATGACCTTTCAACACAACAGATAAAAGCTGAATAAATAGCATACCAAAATTTTTTGAATTGGGTTGGATTTTTGGGTTCATCATTAGTTTTGTTATTCTTTTGGCTATTTTGATAAATTAAATGTTTTGTATTTTCTTTAATTTCCAACTCTTATTTCATAAATAACATTTAATGTCTTGTGAAGGAAAAATAAAAAAAAGAATTATAATTATGTCATCAGTGTCCGAAATTTTATGTCCAAGAGTGTAGTTATGAAATTGAAGTTGGTCCTTTATATATGCTCTGAAAGCATTGCTTAATGTAATACTAAACGATACGTATTTCCTTGCTTTGATTGTTGCTTAGGAAACAATATAAGTTTCAGTTTAATTTTGTTAGAATTATAACTATTTTGTTTTTCTAATTGTGTATACAATGTGGTCATAAAGTCTGGAACCAAGCTTATAACCGCATTATTTTACATTTTTTGGAAAAACGCTCGGACAGGTAAATTTTCTTTTTTAAAACGCCATCTTTTGACATACAATCTTTTTCTATGACGTCATTGGTTTTCGAGTGATGACGTTATCAACACTTTCTTTAAATGGCAACCATATAATTTTTTTCTCGGTTTTGGTAGATCTTTATATCCACCAAATAGTGATATAAAACAATTGGTATGTTGCATCAGAATTTTTTTGAAAAAATGATATAAATTTAGAAAAAAATACGAAAATTTTATTTTTGCACAAAATTAAAATTAAATTAAAAAAAATACATCTGAACTTAAATTTATTGTAACAGTTAACGTAAATTTTCAAAATGGACCCCACCAACCAACTGACACTGTCCCAGCCGAGTGTAAATGCTTTGCGATCAATAGTAATCTGCGTTATTCGCTCCAGGTCAAAAGAAATTCGTCTTCTAGTCGGCCAATTACTTATTAAAAAATCTTATTTAACATTAAATAGTTTCACAAAAAAGGGCCAAAGAAGTTTAATTTATTTAAAAATTGAAGATTTCAAAAACTAATTAAGCTTACAAAATTTACTGAAATACGTAAGTAAGTTTTTTCACACTTCTGTCTTGTGTGAGGACTTAAATATTCTTCTTGAACAAACAGGATCGTCAAAAGCACATCTACTCATGTTACTATGCAAAAAATTTACAAAAACAAAAACACGCACTTTTTTGCAAGATATTTCTTTATGACATTCTTGCTTCTTTTTATACAATTTATGTACAAAAATTTTAGTTTGAAATTGTTTCTATGGCGACAATATTGTTGAATTATTTACTTCTATTTTTGACGTTAAATTTTTGAGATATTGCGAAAAAATTGTTCATTTTCGCTAATATAAAAAATGGCACATTTATCTGAGCGAGAAAGAATCGAAATTTTAATTATGGTTGGGTATGGGGACAGACAAAGAACGCATGCAGAAGCATTCGATTTGTTTAACCATGAACACCCTGATAGACCTCCAATTACCAGGTCTACGGTGACAAAACTAGTTGGAAAGTTTACCGAAACTGGATGCGTAAAAGATCGACCACGGCAAGGTAGACCTCGAGTAGGAGAAGATGTGAAATTAAATGTGCTTCTAGAAGCAGAAGAAAGGCATCATGTTTCCACCAGACAACTTGCGTTAGCCAATCAGGTGGCTCACTCATTTGTCGTCAACTTATTTAAAAAAGAACACTATCGTCCTTACAAAGTTCAACTTGTACAGGAATTACATGAGGATGACGAAGATCGTCGACTGCAGTTCTGTGAAGACGTAATGTTACGTTGTGACCAAAATGCAAATTTCTTGGAAAACATCGTCTTCTCAGATAAAGCTACGTTCTGCCTAAATGGATCTGTTCACCGCCATAATTGCAGATATTGGTCGCAGAACAATCCGCATTGGACTCAAGCGTGTCACACTCAGCGCAGAGGAAAAGTTAACGTATGGGTTGGAATGATAGGAAGACGCATTTTAGGACCATATTTTTTTGAAGGAAATTTGACTGCTGTGCAATATTTAGAATTTTTAAGATTTGAACTGGTTCCAGCGCTCGCTGTTATTTTCCCAAATCACGAGGATGGTGATGTACCTCATCCAAGTATTTGGTTTCAACAAGATGGGGCGCCTCCCCATTACGGTGTAGAGGTTCGCCACTATCTTGACGAAATATTTCCCAATAAATGGATTGGACGGAGAGGCGCCATAGAATGGCCACCTCGTTCTCCTGACCTGACTTCGTTAAACTTTTTTTTGTGGGGTTATTTGAAATCGAAAGGGTATTTTAACAAACCGAACAATTTAGAAGATTTAAAAGAACGAATTCGCGTAGAACTTACACAAATATCCCCAGGCATAATTGAGGCGAGTATAAGAAGTGTTTACACTCGGCTGGGACAGTGTCAGTTGGTTGGTGGGGTCCATTTTGAAAATTTACGTTAACTGTTACAATAAATTTAAGTTCAGATGTATTTTTTTAAATTTAATTTTAATTTTGTACAAAAATAAAATTTTCTTATTTTTCTCTAAATTTATATCATTTTTTCAAAAAAATTGTGATGCAACATACCAATTGTTTTATATCACTATTTGGTGGATATAAAGATCTACCAAAAACGAGAAAAAAATAATATGGTTGCCATTTAAAGAAAGTGTTGATATAACGTCATCTCTCGAAAACCAATGACGTCATAGAAAAAAGTTGTATGTCAAAAGATGGCGTTTTAAAAAAGAAAATTTACCTGTCCGAGCGTTTTTCCAAAAAATGTAAAATAATGCGGTTATAAGCTTGGTTCCAAACTTTATGACCACCCTGTATAGGAAAACTCACGAAGGAATCCACTTTCATCATCAACCAAAGACAGTGATATCTGTATTGCCAGTCTCATAACAACGAAAATAATATTCTTATATATTACTAAATTTATAATTTTATTAATCTGGAATCTATTATATGTATCTAATTGTAGGATTATTTCGATGAATAATATTTTTTTTTTTTTAATTTTGGCGTCATTTTAACTACTTTTATAAAAGATATTAACATGATGACCATCATGAAAAATCGTTTACATGTAACTGCCGAATCATTTGACGGTATTTGGTTCTTAAAATAATAAACTTGAAAATGTAATTTTATTTACTTATAGTCACAAAATACATTAGTTTGTTACTTATTTTCTTTAATGAGAATGTACTTAATTTGCCTTTGAAAAATTTGGTCAATTTAGACATATAAACTTCACCGTAAATTTTATTAGTCGATGTAAGGCACACATATACGTACTACAACTATTATATCATAGATGTTAATGATGAAAGGGGATTGCTTCGTGCGTTTTCCTATATTTTATCTTTATCTGTAATTGTACTATTTGGAATGTTATTTTTGTCTACTTTGTCTACTACTAATTTTATGATAATAGTTTAAAACTTTATATACACGCAAATAACTAATATTTAATTCAGGCTCGATTTCTGGAATACTTAATTTTGTTCGCCATCAGCATAAATCAAAACTTATTTTCATTGTTTTCGTTAACTCTTCCTGTCAAAGGCGTAACTCGAGATTTGCATGGTATTCTTCAAAACTAATGGTATAATCAATAATTATTTCGCATTCATAAGCTGCTAGAAGTAAAATGAAATTCCGGTCAATATACGAGGGTAGTTCAATAACTCATTAAAAAATCCATGAGATAGCGCTAGTAACATGACAAAAATTTGCATTTAGTAAGCGTCATTTATCATTAGATTGCTGTCAAAGTTTCAACTCAATCCATGTCATGGGTTCTAATGGGATTTTTATACTCGATCGAAGCAACAAACTTTAGTTCATTTAGAAAAATGGAAAAACATTAGTTTCGTGTGGTAATTAAACACTTTTATTTAACCTTTATGTGACTGGGAAAAATAACACCTTCTAATGACGACGTAGGTACGACGTAGGTTGTATATACGTTGCAGCTATACATATACGGGAGACAGTGGTGGCGAAACATAAACTGCGCTGTTATGAATAAGATTAGACATGTCTGAAAATCAGTAACCGTCCATTTTTCGAAGTGCTCGTATATAATTTGTTCGCTACAGTATATTTACTAAATATTTTTAGTGTTTTTGGTAATAACAAGTGCAAATTTTATTATTTTTATCGGAATGTGTGATAATACGCCCGGACCTAGTTCGGGTTCATTTACAAAACCAAGATGGAGGAGAACCAGGTATGATATAGAAGTTAATATAATTACAAATCCTGTAAGAGTAAAAGTAATAGTAATAATAAGAACGTAATGTTATATTTTATGGTTTTCAGGCTGACAGCAGTAGAATTACTAACAGCAGCGGAAGAACCTTAGGAGGAAGAAGAGGAACCTTATTCAGATGAAATTAGTGATGAAGAAGAAACGCCTGCACAGCCTACTGTTTTAGTTGCTAAAGATGGAACTCATTGGACTAATACTTCATTACCACAAGCGCAGACAATTAGCCGAAATATCTTGCGCGAAAAATGTGGCGCACCAAGTTTTAGTGCATTATATACTGCTAAAGAAACTTTTAAATCTATCATGTCCAATGAAATTTGTACCATAATTTTAAGGGAAACTAACAGAAAAGGCACACAAGTAACTGGAGATTATAATGAAAAACAAGCTCAAAAGTACAAAGATTCTAAGCGGCAACCACCACCACGAAGGTTTTCAAGGCATTTACTGAAGAGGAATTCGATGCATTTTTAGGAATCCTAATTGCAGCTAGTGTACATAAATTTAATAAGGAACATATATCTGAAATGTGGAAACTTGAATCCTCTTATTCGTGCGGCTATGTCTCGTGATCGCTTCAAAATGTTTTCACGATTTATTCGTTTTGATAATCAGAATACACGTGCTGAACGATCTAAAAGTGGCAAAGGTACTCCAATTTATGATATATGGATAATGCTAAATAGTAATTTAGAAAACAACTATAAGCCGTCTGAATGCATAACGGTCGATGAGCAATGATTTCCTTATAGAGGACATACAAAATTTACCCAATACATTCCTTCAAAACCGGCAAAGTATGGGATAAAATTTTTTGGGCTTGTGATGCGGTAAATGCTTATCCTTTACAAGGTAAAATTTATACTGGAAAACCACCAGACGGTGAACGGCAAGTGAATATTGGAGAGCGTACAGTTCTAGATTTAGTTACTAAATATAAAGGTTCTGGAAGAAATATAACGACAGACAACTTTTTCACAAGTTTACAGTTGGCTCATAACCTAAATTCTTGGAACTTAACTTTAGTAGGAACCGTTCGAAAAAATAAAACTTTTCTTCCTTCCAATATGCACTCCATAAAAGTAGAGTTATAAATTACACTAATTTTGCATTTACTAAAAAAGCAACTATATGTTCGTATGTTCCCAAAAAGAACAAATCTGTCATCCTATTATCATCAATGCATACAACAGGCAAAGTAGAACATACTGGTACTGCAAAACCCGAAATTATTAAATATTATAATAAAACCAAAGGCGGCGTCGACACGATGGATAAAATGTTATCAGAGTATACAGTAAAGCGTAGAACAAATCGTTGGCCCCCAGAATTTTTTTTACAATATGGTCGACCTTGCTGCACCGAGTGCATACATAATTTACACGGAGCACAATCCTAGGCTTACATCAACCGACCGACGACGGAGATTTTTGAAAGATCTTGCAAACGAGTTATGCATGTCTGCTGTACTAACTCGAAGCAGTATTCCAAGAGTTTTGGGCAATCATTTTACACGTACATCACTAGAAATGGTTCTAGGACGCCAAATTACACAACCAGTCGTTACAGCAGTAGAGATCAATCATCTCGAGATACTTCTGGCCGTATTTTGGTAGTTGGAAAATGTTACATTTGCCGGGAATTGAGTCACAGACAAAGAAAAACGCGAAAAGCATGTAATTCTTGTTCAAAACCAGTTTGTAATGAGCATTCTGTTACTAAGGCCGGATGCGATACCTGTAACCAACAGGCAGTTTAATCCTATTATTATTTATTTTCGTTCTTTTTATACATCTTTTTTATAACATATATAAATAAAAAATGTAAAAATGCTACTTTTGTTCTTTCACATCCATCCATATGTAATTTTAAATGGAGGTACCCGGGTACCCATACCGGTCTTAGAGTTGTAATAATTTCGGATGCCATTTTTTAAATCTATATAACGAAGTATATATAATAAAATGTAATATAAAACAAGTTTAGAGATGTAACAGAATTTCCGAGCTCAGCAAGTTCAAACACAAAAAATATTAATATTTAAATCTGAAAAAGGCACCCGG
>CAKXYW020000042.1:0-53675 GCA_935421215.2 Melolontha melolontha | reverse complement strand
CCCATGTATTTTCTTATGGAGGTTCATTTTGCACTTTTTCAATTTGGACATATTAATCCGGGACACCTCTATATACAGTCGTAGATCTGTAAACAGATCTATGAATGTATATAGAGGGTGTCCCACTGAATGTTCGCGGGGGGGTGAGTTTTACATAGGGGTGAGAAGCTTGCAAGGCGGTTATTATTATAATTATGCGGGGGTGAGTTTTACATAGCGGTGAGAAGCTTGCAAGGCGGTTATCAGCGCTAGCGCGTATGATTTCAGAGGTGATTTCATCTTTATTAGTTCGTTTGCTCCTTTTCTTCGGACCAGTTCATTCCTGTTTCATATCTATTCAGACTTAATCATTATTAGTTCAGAGATATTTAGAAGAGAGATGACGTCACATATTTAGAATTATTTGATTTTTTTTTATTTTTAAAAATATCACATTTAAAATTTTTTTATATTTTTAATGTCGGGACGTCCAGGAATCGAACTCGGGTCCTTCTAGGTGTAAGACAGACACCTTAACCGTTCGGTCACACCCGAGATGTAAATTGGATATTGTAAAACGCATAAGTAGTCTATTACAAAATGTGGAAACTCAACTTTAAATAACTTAGAGATATTATTCATTAAATTCACGTTTAATTTACATATAATTAGTATTAATTATCCCCGTTTAATACTCGATATATTTTACATTTTTCAGCAGATATCAACCGTAATTTTGTGTGTAATATTAGAATTAGAGGTAAATATATCGACACAGGTCATTGAGTAGATATGTGGATTGTTCGATAAACTGCTTTTCATGAAAGATAGTATCTTCCCTCATTTTAAGAGAGGCGATGATGAATTGATTGTAATTACTCGATTTTTTCTATTTTTAAAAATATCACATTTATATTTTTAATGTCGGGACGTCGGGGGAATCGAACTCGGATTCTTTAGAGTGAGACGCCGGGATTCTATCACGAGACCACGCTGGGTAATATGAATAGGATATTTTATAAGTTATATATATTATCTAACCTATTACTATAAATTATTTTTCCAAGTTAAATTAGAATTACTATCATAGGTAGATATATCGATCGAGTCTTAATAATCGTTAAATTTACGTTTAATTTGCATATAATTGCATATAATACTCAATATATTTGACAACCATAGTTTTGTGTGCAGGATATCGGTTGTAGTTCAACATATTTAAAATTTTTATATTTTTAATGTCGGAGTGTCGGGAATCGAACGTGGGCCATGCTTCACATAAGTCGGCTTCTTAGGCGCTAGACCATACGGCCCTCCAGAATTTAATTTTTTATAACTTACCTATATTGTCTGACTTATCCCAAATTATTATAAATTATTTTTCCAAGTTAAATTAGAATTACTATTATAGGTAGATATATCGATCGGGTCTTAATAATCGATAAATTTACGTTTAATTTACATATAATTAGTATTAATTACTCCGTTTAATACTCGATATATTTGACGACCATAATTTTGTGAGTAATAATGCTAGTTAAAAATAAAACATAATTTCACATAGGATAAAATTTTATTTAGGCAGCATCTATTTTTTTAGTATAATATATAGTAATATACAGAGCATCTAAGGGTTACAATGCAAGTACATAGATCAAAACAGGTCTATACATGTCTTAACAGATATAGACTCGTAGTTTTGTAGGCAGGAGATCTGTATGGAAGGGACAAAGATATATAAATAATATTTCTACTTTAAATGTATAGAGTGGCTTTAGGGCGCTTGCGTATATAAAATAGTAAAGCTATCACGTGATCATTATTATCCCGTTAAATGAGTATATATAGCGGAGTATATATATATATTGGAATCATGCAATCAGTGTTCATCGTTGAGTTAAGATGCAATCCGTTCAACAAATTAAATCTTCGCTCTTCAATGCTAATATCGAAAATAATAAAGATGCTCTGGCTTCAGAAATTAAAAAATGTAATTCAACTCTCCGAGTATTAAATAATTCATTGAGTAGTGCTAAAAGTGTTGGAGAAAAACAGAAACTGATAGCTACCATCGCTCAAGTAAAGAGCTTCAAACAAATGTATCGAGCTCATCAAATAGCTGGAGGGAGTTACGCACCGAGGAAACGTACTACTGCTTCTTACCACGTTAAATGGGAGGATATCAAATCAGCGTTTCAAAACCGTATTCGAACTGGAGTTATAATTAATCTAAAACATATCGACCCCATATTATTTATGGAAGATGCTGCTATCCTATTTCAACGAAGAATTTCGAATGTGTTAAAGAAGGAAGAAGCCATCAAGGTGAATACAATGTTTTGTGGCGAATTCAAAATACAGAAAGCCGACCAAGAGATTAATGAATTAAAATATTTTAACACTAAAAATATTGCAATTTATCGAGACACCAATCTCAAAGAATGGTTTGTTAGCTGCATACAGCAGCCAATTCTCGCCGATCTTGAAGAGTTTAAAGAAAGAGACAGCGGTTGGGCGTTATCAACAGTCATCAGTCTCCAGGTAAATATTAATAAATTTACGTCTCAACTAGGATCATCCTACATCGAATTACCTTCGCAAATTAAAATTAAAAAAGCTTGCGTTAACGTAGAAAATAATGATCAAAAATGCTTCGCATGGGCTGTTGTATCCGCATTATATCCGGTGAGTAAGGACGCGCAAAGAACTACAAAGTATCCAAACCCTTCATCTGTGTTAAATTTAACAGGAATTCAATTTCCAATGACGATGAAACAAATTCCACGGTTTGAAAAACAAAACGATGTATCAATAAATGTTTACATTTTGAAAAAAAAAAATGAAAAATTCATCACCGTACCTACATATCTAGCAAAAATGAAACAAACTAAACATGTGAATTTGCTGCTTATTCAAGATTTTTACTATAACGAAGATGAAGTGCATGAGGATAATAATGAATCAACTCCTAGTTATCACTATGTCTGGATTAAGAACCTATCACGCCTCGTATCCTCACAGCTATCGAAGCATAAAACAAAAAAGTATTTTTGTGATCGCTGTTTACACTACTTTTATACGAAAACCGCTCTCGATAAACATTACGTAAATTGTCAAGAAATGAATGACTGTAAGATCCGACTGCCTACTGAAGATGATAAGTTTATTAAATTTAAAAATTTTAAAAATAAAGTGAAAGCGCCCTTCATTATTTATGCCGATTTGGAGTGTCTACTTGCACCATGTAAAATTCAAAATAAATATCAAGAACATCTGCCATGCAGCATAGGTTATTACGTAAAGTGCGGCTATGATGAATCATTATCATTTTATAGAAGTTATCGTGGTCAAGATTGTATAGAATGGTTTACTAAGGAACTCAAAGCTTTTGCAGAAGATTTAGAAACAGTATTTTTGTGCCCCATACCCATGGACAAACTAACATCTGATGAACGATATTTGTATGAAAACGCTACAATATGTCATATTTGTGAAAAATCGTTTAGTTCGGATGAAAAGAAAAAGGTTAGAGATCACGATCATTTGAATGGAAAATACCGAGGAGCTGCACATCAAGATTGTAATATAAATTATCAAGATACACATACAGTTCCGGTGGTTTTCCATTACCTAACTGGATACGACTCACATTTCATCATCAAGAATTTGGCTGAGGACTTAAAGGGACGTATAGATGTTTTGCCAACAACCAAAGAAAAATATATTTCATTCACTAAACATATCGATGAGAATATAATTAAATTTAGATTCATTGATTCTTTTCGATTTATGGCTTCAGGACTCAATACCTTAGCATCATATTTAATAGAATATCCCGAACTTATATCTGAATTTTCTAATCTAAGCGATGAAAAATTGAAATTGCTAACACGAAAAGGAGTATACCCTTACGATTATTTCGACTCAGAAGAGAAATTCAAGGAAACGAAGCTCCCCGAAAAATCTAAATTCTTCAATCAATTAAGCGATCTAGATATTTCAGATGAAGACTATGATCATGCGCAAAAGGTATGGAGTGAATTTAATATCGAAAACTTGGGTGAATATTCAGACCTATATCTGAAGACGGATGTGCTACTATTAGCTTGCATTTTCGAACAATTTAGAAGTAGCTGTCTGAAAACATATGAGCTTGATCCAGGACTTTACTTCACCTTACCCGGATTCGCATGGGATTGTATGTTTAAACATACTAATATAATCTTAGAATTACTGACAGATTTGGATATGATTATGTTTATTGAACGCGGAATCAGAGGAGGGCTCAGCCAATGTTCTTATAGACATCTTAAAGCAAATAATAAATACATGTCGGATTATGATTCTTCCAAACCAGACAAATTTATAATGTATAACGATATCAATAATCAATATGGATGGGCAATGTCTCAATATCTGCCTTATGGAGGATTTCAATGGTTATCTAATACCGAAAATTTCAATGTTTTAGATATACCCGATGAGAATGATATAGGATATATTTTAGAGGTAGATTTAGAGTATCCGCAAGAACTACATGATTTACACTCAGATTTACCCTTTTGTCCTGAACATCTAGCTGCTCCGGAATCGAAAGAAAAGAAATTAATGGCTACCTTATTCGGAAAAAAACGTTATGTTATTCATTATAAGAATCTAAAACAAGCCTTAAGACATGGTTTAAAGTTAGCTAACATTCATAGAATACTGCAATTTCAACAGCGTACATGGCTGAAATCATACATTGATTTAAACACTAAACTGAGATCATTGGCTATGAACGACTTTGAAAAAAATTTGTTTAAACTGATGAACAACGCTGTTTTCGGGAAGACGATGGAAAATATACGCAAACATAGTATAGTGAAACTAGTAAATAAATGGAAAGGACGATATGGTGCCGAAGCTTTAATTTCAAAGCCTGAATTCAAATCGGCGACTATATTTAATGAGAACTTTGTTGCTGTTGAACTCAACAAAACAGAGATCTATTTTAATAAACCTATCTATGTAGGAATGGCCATATTAGATATTTCTAAAACATCAATCTATGAATTTCACTATGATTATATGAAACCGATGTTTGGAGATAAATGTCAAGCAGCCTACACAGATACTGATTCGATTATCTATTCAATTGGGTGTTCAGATATCTACGATTTAATCCGTCGTGACTGTCATAGACGATTTGATACAAGCCATTATCCTAAAGATAATGTTTATAGTATTCCTCTTGTAAACAAAAAAGTTCTAGGTATGATGAAAGATGAGATGAATGGGGAAATTGTAACAGAATTTGTAGGCTTGAGATCTAAAATGTATGCTATTAGAGTAGGGGGTAAAGATGCAGTAAGGAAAGCTAAAGGAGTTAAGAAGAACATTGTCAAAAATCGAATAAGTTTTGATGATTATATAGAATGTTTGTACAATACTAACGAGAAATATGTGAATCAAAAATTAATTCAATCCGAAAAACATCAAGTGTATAGCAGTAATCAAACGAAAATTGCTCTAAGTCCTCATGATGATAAAAGATACTTAATAAAAGACAGTTGCAGTACGTTACCTTGGGGACATCGTGATATTATGTG
Organism: Melolontha melolontha; assembly: GCA_935421215.2. Taxonomy (NCBI): domain Eukaryota; kingdom Metazoa; phylum Arthropoda; class Insecta; order Coleoptera; family Scarabaeidae; genus Melolontha; species Melolontha melolontha. The sequence goes on along the minus strand of CAKXYW020000042.1, from coordinate 48,105 downwards.
TATAGAATGAATTATATTTTTAGTTTGTAGATTAATTATTCTATGTATAAGCAAGTTTCTAAACTAATATTGTATATGTATATTGAGGAAAGAAAATATTATGTGTATAGACTGAATTATATTTTTATAGATTAATTATTTTATGTATAAACAAGTTTCTAAGCTAATATTATATATGTATATTGAAAAATAAAATAAAATATTTATTATATATATATGTCTATTTAATATCCATACCAACAACCGGATCATGCAGAGGGTATTAGAAGATCTATGTTATAGGGGGTAGGAAAGGCTGCAACTTTTAAACATCCTAATTATACGAATAAAATTTTCATAAGTAATAAATAGAGGGAGGAAAATTATATTTGAAAGTGTTTTTAGCAGGAAATATACATTGTTTATGCAACACATATACTAGCTTTCTCAACTAAACTTTCCCTCATTAAATAAAATAATCAGATGCGGTGAATCGGTATATCCTTAAGTGATTTATAATCGCAAAGACTCCATGAAATTTAAGGTGAATACATAAAGGCTTAAACACAAGGTGTGCTTATTTTAAGTAGATTGGAAATTAAGTAGATGATAATATATGCACTAGTCAATAGCTTTTACGTAGAATATATAAATTATATCTCACAACCCATACATAATAATGATTAATCAATATAAAATGTCTTGAAATTAAATATGTTTTAATATTTTTATTAATTACTCTTATTAGATATCAAGCCTTCAGCATTTGGTTGCGTAGAAAATCTAAACGTTAAAATATGAATGAGCTTAATATTAGAACTTATATAAATTGCATATAATATGAACTAAAAGGGGAGAAGAAATAGTTGAAGCCTCATTGTATGCTATCTTCAATTATTTATGGCTGTTAAGCTCATAGAAATTCGGTTCTGTTTATTAACATATTAAGATGTATATAACTATGTAAATTAGAAATAAAAAGAAAATATCAATTCATTTATGTTTTATTTATAAGGTATAATATATAGATAATATTAATAAAATCATAATATATTTTTATTGTCTATCCATGAATTGTGTGAGTTGTTCATAGAAGCTGTCTAGTATTGGACGACCGGATATATCCTCAAGTACATATGCTGTTCGATCTCGATGAACGCGCGATAAAACATGTCTAATGATATTGTCCACTTTCCTAATTCTATTTTCAAAAGGGCATCTGTAAGCAGCTACAGCTTTCATGCTATCGTTTTAAATACATGATTTATTAGTAATAATTATACTATTTTTTTCACTATTCCAGTAAGCGGAGCGTATTCTACAACGCAGTCGTGAATGATTAAACAGATGGCAGTAGTATTGTTAGGGAAAGGATTATCTGACTCAAACTCAAGTTTTATGTCTACGGTACCCGCTTTTATGCTCTCTGCTTGTTTAGAAACGTCTAAGACTAAGAAGGGGTAATCAATGAAAGCGTTATAATCTATTAGAGGTTGAGCGATCGTTCTCCCATAATATGAACATTGAAAGGATGTATACATCCTATATGCTAAAGCGTATCGCTTAATATCCATTTGTAAATTCAGATTATTGTAAGGATAGGTCTCAGAGTTTAAGTATAGTTTTATATTACTGATTGACACGTGATCAAATCGACCAGCGTCAGCAGTTAAGTTATCCTTCCTATTTGTTTGGAAGGCTATTATTACGAAGCGCGGTTTCTCTAAATTTGTGCTCGTTTTAACACTCCACACATCTTTTTTATTGCTTCGTAAAGATGATAGTTCATGCAGATCCCATTTTCTAAATGGCATGTAGATAGGTTTATTAACGTTTAAAGTTTTTAATAAATTTAGACGAATTGAGTCATCCATAACAATATGTGGAACATGCCATTCGACTTTACTGATATCTATTTTAGCTTTTTTTTGTGCCATCTGCTTCAATATTTTTATAACAATTAATATCTAATCGGCTTCGTATCAGTATCAGCTCTTGGGAGGTATAGGCGACCACTTTCCTATAGTCTTCGAAGCATCCGACTATAAACCTTAAGGGAATGCATGCACTAAATGTATCACCTGATAATGTCGGCTGACTTTTATTTTCGAAAGGATACCAACCCGCCATTTGTAGAGACTTGCTCTCATTATCACTTAAAGACAAGAAACCTTTGATGGTAGAAGTTATACCAGGCTTATTACAACGATCTATTTCGATACCATTTATCTCATATCGCAGCTGATCAAACAGAAACGCGTATGCATTATTTATTAGCTCACAAGAGCCAGTCCCATCTATGTTTGGTTTAAATGTACCTTCAATATATATGTAGCTGTCACCTGGAATTGTGTATACATCTTGATTATTTATTGGTATACGTATTTCATCGTTCGCATTGAAATTATTAGCACGAGGGTAATATGTATGATATTCCTCCTTAGTTATCGTTTCGTCGAAGTTTAACTTTGCGTAAATGTCTAACTTTTCCATCGTTAACAACAAATCCCAATGATTGAAGGAATGTTAAATTTATAGGTGTTAGCACGTTAGTCGTTGGAGACTGAATGGCCGCCGTCTGATGATAAGAGAGTTCTTTATATGTTTTGTTAAACTCCAAACCCATTATAATCGCTTTAATTCTAGGCGCACAACGATCTGCTCACCTCGAAAATTTATTGGATCTCCTTCTTGGTCTAGCAACGTTAATGTAATATTGCTAATGTTTTTTGTTGTTGTCGGCAGATAGACTATATTCCTAGGTTCTATATTGATGCTGTAACCAGGTTCTACTGTTGGTGAAAATTCAAATAGTGTGTGAGAGGGACGTGTGTCATAATACGCAGAAGATACTATATTGCACTCGATTCTAATTGTAACGACCTTTATAATCTGTACTGGAAGGTCAGATTCGTAGATCCTTTTAGCATGCAATTTGCTTTTGCTGAATCCTAACATGCGACCGATTGAGTCTTCCTTAGTAAAATCTATAGAAAAAATACTATATATCTCACACCTCAACGTGTTGTTGTTAGGTTTTATAGTTAGTAAACCGCTTTTATCTAATATGTTTTTGTTTGTAGACGGCAATCGGTTTTGTATATAAGTCTCTAAATCACTTATTTCATATGAGCCAGTGGGTATTTCTAACACCTCGTTATCATAATAGAATTTGTTATGTCCCTCATAAACATTTGGTATAGTATTGTAAGTGTGTAGACCTATAAGTCCCAATCCATATTCATATCGATCATCTAATTCAATCGGGGGATAGTAATCTGCAGTAAGCACGTGGTTAGTGCTTTTGAGTGTGAACGTGTTCGACATGATACTGAACTCACTATGTACTCTACATATAGCTATATAGAAATTCCAAACATAAATGTCCACAATTCTTTTCGTTAAACTTCTGATATCGGCGGTGGTTATATTTGATTTCACATTTTTTTAGATATTGAACGAGTTCAAGCGGAGGTGATAAATTTCCATATGAGTCGAAATATTGAACTTTCAGTTTTCTCTTGGAATATGCAACCCAGTGTGTGCCTGGCCCTTCTTTTGAATCAAGATTAACGACTGCACACTCATTGCTTTTTGGTATATTCGGTAAGCTATTTCTCATAAAGACACCTCGGAAGTAGGGTAAATAATCTCCATACTTTAAAATGTCTACGTCCGAGAGAGCTCTGCGTGGCAGTCGATTTAAAAGTTTTTTGCTTCCTTATTTGATTTAAGATATAGTCCCATTCCTCTTTTATATGGCTTCAAAAACATTCCTTCACCTTTTTTCCCCAAAGCAACTTCTTCCATAACCTTATTATGACGTTGCGTCTCTTCTAACACTTTTTGAGATGCTCTAGCTTTATTGACCGCTTGCACAATTCCGGTTACGCCCCCAGTAAGACCACCTAAAGCACTTAAGCCAGCAAATAGAGGTATGAGAGGAATGATACCCCCTGATTTCGGTAGAGGAATAACTCTGGGTGTATTAATATTTGTTTTACCCCCATTCTTCTTTATCGCGATTTTAGCAGAAGCGAGCGCTATTTTAGCTCCATCAACAATATCCTTCAGTTTAGTCTTTTTTAGGGCTACCTTAGCATGATAGACAACTCCTTTTCTAAACGGGATTTTTCTAACGAAGCCTCCTTCTATTCTATTCCGTGTTTTCGCTATAGATGATCTACGCTTAGTCTTAATTCGATTTAACCCCATACCTAATTTTCTTTTAACTTTCATACTGTTTGTGACCAGCCAAGCAGCTGCTTTTTCACCAAAACTTGCGTCCTTGGATTTGACTCGAGTCCACGCTCTTTCTTGCAGTATGTGATCGGCTTGATGGCGTTTTATAGTATCGCTATCCCTCGAATAAGCGATATCGTGTTCTTTACATGCAGCGTCAAGCGGATTAATTCCTTGGTCGCCTCGGGCCATACGCTGTTTCAGTTTCGTACCTGGACCACAGTATTGATATCCGGGTAGATGTAATTCTACTGGTAACTTATTAATGAGTGAATTTAATATACCTCTACCCTCTTTGAATGTAGACATTTGAATGAAACATATATTAATGTATGATCACATTATATAGATTCATTCTTGCGAAATGCGTGTCGTTAAACAGAAGGTAACCTTAAAGGTTCGAAATTTGGACGGTGGTTTGATAGACAATAAATTTAAACGAAGACATGGAGAAATATTACCAAATACTATCAGAGGTATAATATGTGGGCCATCTAACTGCGGAAAAACAAATGCTCTTTTGAGTTTGATTACCGAAGAGAATGGTTTAAAATTTAACAATATCTATGTTTATTCCAAGTCACTTTACCAGTCTAAATATCGATTTCTAGAGGCAGTGATGAATAACGTGAAGGATGTTAAATATTTTAAGTATTCGGAAAACGATAACATCATAGATCCCTGTAAAGCTTTAGAAAACTCTGTTTTTATTTTCGATGATGTTGCTTGCGAGACACAAGATAAAATTAGAACATATTTTTGCATGGGTCGACATAAGTCGATTGATTGTTTCTACTTATGTCAGACGTATACTCGAATACCAAAACATTTAATACGTGATAATGCTAATTTTATTATTTTATTTAAACAGGATGATTTAAATCTTCGACATATATATGCCGATCATGTTAACACTGATATGACTTTTGATAAGTTTAAAGAAGTTTGTGCTGAGTGTTGGAAAAATAATTATGGTTTTCTAACGATAGATAAAGATAGTAATATCGATGAGGGTCGCTATAGAAAAATGTTCGATTGTTATATATATTTGTGAACACAAGCATATTAGTCAATCAGCTAACGATATGCGTATGGTTAAGAAGCATAACAATGGGGGAAGAGCAATCGTCAACCGATATCAGAGATATATGTTGTGATATATATTGGACACTCTGCGAATGTATTTCCTCATTTTTTATAAAGCTTTTCCGCTAGCTATGATCACACTTAATAGTATTAAAGTATGAAAACAGCCTATCTGCCTCAATAGCTGTTTAATATCCGTTCGGACCTGTTCATTCCTGTTCCAGAGCTATCCAATATCTAATATCTTAAAACAGCTCATCTGCTTCAATAACCGTTTAATACCCGTTCAGATTTGTTCATTCCTGTTCTAGAGCTGTATAATATCTGTTTTATATCTATACAGACTTGATCATTATCCGTTCAGACCTGTTCCATATCTGTTTCGGAAGCTGTTCGTTCTCTGTTCAGACCTGTTTAGAAGCTATTCAAACCTGTTCACTATCTGTTTCGGAGCTGCTTGCTATCTGTTTGCGGGACAGTCCTGAGGATGTCGCCGAAGAAAAGGAGCAAACGAAATGATAAAGATGAAATCACCTCTGAAATCATACGCGCTAGCGCTTCAATTAGAAAAAAATATTTAGCATTGAAATTAGGTCGTTCTGAATTTGACGCATTACTAACACACCATTTCAAACCAGTCACTAAAAAAGTTTTAGAAAAAACATCAGCACAGACTGAAATAGATCTGAAGAGTAAGATGAAGTCAGAGGATGAAGAGTCTAAACAAAATATAAGAATTCCGAAGATGATATCAAACACAAAGTCACATAGTCTTTCTATGGAGAGTTCCGATAGCCCTTATGAGGGACTTAATATAACTGATCGTAACATTGAAAATTCCGACCTGTATTATTTTCCTAGAATCTACTTGGAAGGATTATTGTCCGATGCTAGCAGAGAATATGATTTAACGTTTGGTGTCCACGTTGATCCTGTGTCGGATAACTTTAAAATGGGTAAATCAAGTTTTACTTCCGATGGTCGTGATTTTGTAATCGATAACGTGCGATATAAGGGGACGCGAGGATTATGCGAGTTGATATTTAAGGTACATCCTAGCGAGTTTACGAGAGATGATAAAGAGCAGTATAGACGAATCTTAAAACAAACTAGTGTACATCATCGTGACTTTGATCCCGAAAAGCAAGTCAAAGGAAGCAGAAGCTATAAATATTCATACATCATTAAACCTTTATTGAATCTAAGCACTTCATCGATGAATCTGGACACATCGTCTACGAGTGGATATATACAGGGGAGTGGCCATGTTGGTGAAGAATTAGTAGTGAGGAATGCTCCCTATCAGTATGTATACTGGGATGATATAAACGAACTAGTTGATCGACTACGTTTACTCCTAGCATCGAAAACGGCCGGGCACTCTGGACATATAAATGAAATTGCCTCCATTGTTGAAGAGCTCAAGGAATCCGGCGTAATTGTATAATTAATCGAAGCCGAGTATTAATATAGTAGTACGCTATTACTGTTCGTAAAAGCCGGTCAGTTATGAAGAGTATTGATAAATTCGGGCGGCATTTAAACAAAAGTGAAATAAAAAAATCACTCGCACCATATAACCTTCAGTCTATTTTATCTAAAGATATCGAGGGACATTATGATTTTAAAAATAAACGAATACGCAATATTCAGTCGCCTGTAGAAGATAATGATTCTGTGAATATGGCTTATGTTAATAAAAAGATACAAGTTCTTAATGATTATATTAAAAAGATTGAATCTTCATGTGCGAGCAAAACCTTTGTAGATACACAGATCGCAGCGGTTGATGAGATTATCAAAAAGAGTGTATCTGTATGTGCTAACAAAACTTATGTAGATAAAAAGTTTACATCGGTTGATGAGCATATTAGAAAGACTATATCTGCATGCGCAAACAAAACCAATGTAGATAAAAAGTTTATCGCAGTTGAAGATAATTTTAGAAGGAGCTTATCGGTATGTGCAAACAAAACTAATGTAGATAAAAAGTTTACAGCGGTTGATGAGCTACTTAAAAAGATTATATCCTTAGGCGTAAATAAAAGCTATGTGGATAGTAAGTTTAAAGAACTTTTGGAAATTCTAAAATAGAAAACATCACCACTTGCTTGCGCTGTAGATCTATAAAAATTTTGAATCTACGTTGACGCATTAAAACATTTAATGATAGTAATTCTATATGAGCTGTCGAGCTGCGACTTCATTTACACAGATAAAGTTCAGCTGTAAACATCTAAGCTGTATCGATATTAAATATTCTAATAGAGAAATGAGTGAAATTAAACGTGACGTTGTAAACGAACTGCATAAACCTGCTCGTAGATTGTTTACTAGACGACATATTATTATTAAGGGTTTTGACGATTTATGGCATGCGGATCTCATAGAATTTATCCCCTATGCTAGAGAGAATAGTGGCTATAAATATATTCTTACGGTAGTAGACTGCTTCTCGAAATATCTTTGGACGCAGCCTGTTAAAACTAAGACTGGTCAAGATGTGAGAAACGCAATGGAAATAATCCTTAAAGGGTTGCGACAGCCTAAAAATTTACAGACTGATGCTGGAAAAGAGTTTTATAACAATAAATTCCAAAATCTAATAAAAAATTACGGTATAAATCATTATTCTACATATAGTATAATGAAAGCGTCTATTGCCGAGCGTGTAATTAGAACTATTAAGGAGAAATTGTATAAAGAATTCAGTATGCGAGGTAAATATAAATGGCTAGATATATTACAGACAGTTACCGAAAAGTATAATCATACTATACATAGAAAGATTAAAATGCGACCGTGTGATGTTACCAAGAAGATAGAAAAACGTCTGTTAAAAAGTGTTTATAATAATATAAAAATTAGTGGACTTCGGAAATTTAATGTGGGTGACATCGTTCGTATAAGTAAATATAAAGGAGCATTTGCTAAAGGATTCACCGTGAGCTGGTCTACGGAATTGTTCCGAATAGTTAAAGCAAATATTACAAATCCTTCGACATATATGCTTGAGGATATGTCCGGTCGACCAATACTAGGTAGCTTCTATGAACTGGAATTACAGAAGACTATTCATAGGAATGTGTACCTCGTTGAAAGGATTTTGCGACGGAAGCGTAATAAAGTATACGTGAAGTGGTTGGGGTTGAACAGCTCACACAATTCTTGGATAGACAATAAAAATATATTATGATTTTATTATCATTACCTATATATTATACTTTATATTATACTTTATAAATAAAACATAAATGACTTTATATCTTTTTTATTTTAAATTTACATATTTATATACATCTTAATGTGATATTAAACAGAACCAACACTTAATTTTTGCTGGCGGAAATCCATCTATATGATCGCCCTGCTCCAGTCGATTATAATGTCTATCACAGAGTAAATAATCCTCTAGATCAGCTCTTTTCTCTATAGGAATCTTGTGCCAGTTTCGTCTTAGGGATTCTGTCTTCACCTTTGTTTGAAGAATATGAAGCGGTATGTGTTGGATTGTCGTTTTAGATATATCATCTAGCATACCGAAATTATTTTCTAAATTTTGTATAACTTGAAAAACACTTCATCTTCTTGTTTTGCCATTTCACGCATTATATGTATCGATGCATAATATTTATCAGCATACATTCAAGACGAATGCGAAAATACGACTGAGGTGGTGAACTATTTATCATATCCGTATACAACATAGCCTCCTCCATCACATACAATATCTTTATTGTAATCGAATTCAGGGTACCTATGTATAGGATACTGGATTATATGCGTCTTCGGATATTGTCCATGTAAACTTAACACTCGTGAAGCCTCTATGTCGAAAACATATATATTCTCTAGGTAATCAGCCTCTGGTTCGAGTATTAAATATGTATAGACCTGTTTTGATCTATGTACTTGCATTGTAACCCTTAGATGCTCTGTATATTACTATATATTATACTAAAAAAATAGATGCTGCCTAAATAAAATTTTATCCTATGTGAAATTATGTTTTATTTTTAACTAGCATTATTACTCACAAAATTATGGTCGTCAAATATATCGAGTATTAAACGGAGTAATTAATACTAATTATATGTAAATTAAACGTAAATTTATCGATTATTAAGACCCGATCGATATATCTACCTATAATAGTAATTCTAATTTAACTTGGAAAAATAATTTATAATAATTTGGGATAAGTCAGACAATATAGGTAAGTTATAAAAAATTAAATTCTGGAGGGCCGTATGGTCTAGCGCCTAAGAAGCCGACTTATGTGAAGCATGGCCCACGTTCGATTCCCGACACTCCGACATTAAAAATATAAAAATTTTAAATATGTTGAACTACAACCGATATCCTGCACACAAAACTATGGTTGTCAAATATATTGAGTATTATATGCAATTATATGCAAATTAAACGTAAATTTAACGATTATTAAGACTCGATCGATATATCTACCTATGATAGTAATTCTAATTTAACTTGGAAAAATAATTTATAGTAATAGGTTAGATAATATATATAACTTATAAAATATCCTATTCATATTACCCAGCGTGGTCTCGTGATAGAATCCCGGCGTCTCACTCTAAAGAATCCGAGTTCGATTCCCCCGACGTCCCGACATTAAAAATATAAATGTGATATTTTTAAAAATAGAAAAAATCGAGTAATTACAATCAATTCATCATCGCCTCTCTTAAAATGAGGGAAGATACTATCTTTCATGAAAAGCAGTTTATCGAACAATCCACATATCTACTCAATGACCTGTGTCGATATATTTACCTCTAATTCTAATATTACACACAAAATTACGGTTGATATCTGCTGAAAAATGTAAAATATATCGAGTATTAAACGGGGATAATTAATACTAATTATATGTAAATTAAACGTGAATTTAATGAATAATATCTCTAAGTTATTTAAAGTTGAGTTTCCACATTTTGTAATAGACTACTTATGCGTTTTACAATATCCAATTTACATCTCGGGTGTGACCGAACGGTTAAGGTGTCTGTCTTACACCTAGAAGGACCCGAGTTCGATTCCTGGACGTCCCGACATTAAAAATATAAAAAAATTTTAAATGTGATATTTTTAAAAATAAAAAAAAATCAAATAATTCTAAATATGTGACGTCATCTCTCTTCTAAATATCTCTGAACTAATAATGATTAAGTCTGAATAGATATGAAACAGGAATGAACTGGTCCGAAGAAAAGGAGCAAACGAACTAATAAAGATGAAATCACCTCTGAAATCATACGCGCTAGCGCTGATAACCGCCTTGCAAGCTTCTCACCGCTATGTAAAACTCACCCCCGCATAATTATAATAATAACCGCCTTGCAAGCTTCTCACCCCTATGTAAAACTCACCCCCCCGCGAACATTCAGTGGGACACCCTCTATATACATTCATAGATCTGTTTACAGATCTACGACTGTATATAGAGGTGTCCCGGATTAATATGTCCAAATTGAAAAAGTGCAAAATGAACCTCCATAAGAAAATACATGGGATTTTGCGCCAGAACCCCCATACTATATCTACTAATATGTGACGCCTAGCGTCTGTCTGGCCAAATCGCGGCCCTTCCTACGGCCATGCCATCGGTTCGTGGATGGGTGACCGCTTTTAGATTCAAGTGCGCCACCTTTGCATGCAAACATACATTAATATGTGACCCCTAGCGTCTGTCTGGCCAAATCGCGGGCCTTCCTACGGCCATGCCATCGGTTCGTGGATGGGTGACCGCTTTTAGATTCAAGTGCGCCACCTTTGCATGCAAACATACATTAATATGTGACGCCTAGCGTCTGTCTGGCCAAATCGCGGCCCTTCCTACTTTAGTTAATATTACCAGTAGAAATCAAATTAATTGGCAACGGCCATAGCACGCTGTAAAGACCGGTTCCCGTCCGATCACCGAAGTCAAACAGCATCCGCCGGGGTCGGTTCGTGGATGGGTGACCGCTTTTAGATTCAAGTGCGCCACCTTTACATGCAAACATGCATTAATGTGTGACGGCAGGCGTCTGTTTGTGACGCCAAGCGCCTGTCTGGCCAAATCGCGGCCCTTCCTACTACTACCTACTTACCTACTTTATTTAAATTTATATAAAATTGTTTGAAACTTTAGTTAATATTACCAGTAGAAATCAAATTAATTGGCAACGGCCATAGCACGCTGTAAAGACCGGTTCCCGTCCGATCACCGAAGTCAAACAGCATCCGCCGGGGTCGGTTCGTGGATGGGTGACCGCTTTTAGATTCAAGTGCGCCACCTTTACATGCAAACATGCATTAATGTGTGACGGCAGGCGTCTGTTTGGGACGCCAAGCGCCTGTCTGGCCAAATCGCGGCCCTTCCTACTACTACCTACTTACCTACTTTATTTAAATTTATATAAAATTGTTTGAAACTTTAGTTAATATTACCAGTAGAAATCAAATTAATTGGCAACGGCCATAGCACGCTGTAAAGACCGGTTCCCGTCCGATCACCGAAGTCAAACAGCATCCGCCGGGGTCGGTTCGTGGATGGGTGACCGCTTTTAGATTCAAGTGCGCCACCTTTACATGCAAACATGCATTAATGTGTGACGGCAGGCGTCTGTCTGGCCAAATCGCGGCCCTTCCTACTGCCTTACCTACGGCCATGCCATCGGTTCGTGGATGGGTGACCGCTTTTAGATTCAAGTCTGCCACCTTTGCATGCAAACATACATTAATATGTGACGCCTAGCGTCTGTCTGGCCAAATCGCGGCCCTTCCTACGGCCATGCCATCGGTTCGTGGATGGGTGACCGCTTTTAGATTCAAGTGCGCCACCTTTGCATGCAAACATACATTAATATGTGACCCCTAGCGTCTGTCTGGCCAAATCGCGGCCCTTCCTACGGCCATGCCATCGGTTCGTGGATGGGTGACCGCTTTTAGATTCAAGTGCGCCACCTTTACATGCAAACATACATTAATATGTGACGCCTAGCTTCTGTCTGGCCAAATCGCGGCCCTTCCTACTACCGCTTTTAGATTCAAGTGCGCCACCTTTACATGCAAACGTGCATTAGTATGTGACGGCAGGCGTCTGTCTGGGACGCCAAGCGTTTGTCTGGCCAAATCGCGGCCTTACCTACTAACATACATTAATATGTGACGCCTAGCGTCTGTCTGGCCAAATCGCGGCCCTTCCTACTTTAGTTAATATTACCAGTAGAAATCAAATTAATTGGCAACGGCCATAGCACGCTGTAAAGACCGGTTCCCGTCCGATCACCGAAGTCAAACAGCATCCGCCGGGGTCGGTTCGTGGATGGGTGACCGCTTTTAGATTCAAGTGCGCCACCTTTACATGCAAACATGCATTAATGTGTGACGGCAGGCGTCTGTCTGGCCAAATCGCGGCCCTTCCTGCTGCCTTACCTACGGCCATGCCATCGGTTCGTGGATGGGTGACCGCTTTTAGATTCAAGTGCGCCACCTTTGCATGCAAACATACATTAATATGTGACGTCTAGCGTCTGTCTGGCCAAATCGCGGCCCTTCCTACGGCCATGCCATCAGTTTGTGGATGGGTGACCGCTTTTAGATTCAAGTGCGCCACCTTTGCATGCAAACATACATTAATATGTGACCCCTAGCGTCTGTCTGGCCAAATCGCGGCCCTTCCTACGGCCATGCCATCGGTTCGTGGATGGGTGACCGCTTTTAGATTCAAGTGCGCCACCTTTGCATGCAAACATACATTAATATGTGACGCCTAGCGTCTGTCTGGCCAAATCGCGGCCCTTCCTACTACCGCTTTTAGATTCAAGTGCGCCACCTTTACATGCAAACGTGCATTAATATGTGACGGCAGGCGTCTGTCTGGGACGCCAAGCGTTTGTCTGGCAAAATCGCGGCCTTACCTACTAACATACATTAATATGTGACGCCTAGCGTCTGTCTGGCCAAATCGCGGCCCTTCCTACTTTAGTTAATATTACCAGTAGAAATCAAATTAATTGGCAACGGCCATAGCACGCTGTAAAGACCGGTTCCCGTCCGATCACCGAAGTCAAACAGCATCCGCCGGGGTCGGTTCGTGGATGGGTGACCGCTTTTAGATTCAAATGCGCCACCTTTACATGCAAACATGCATTAATATGAGACGGCAGGCGTCTGTCTGGGACGCCAAGCGTCTGTCTGGCCAAATCGCGGCCCTTCCTACTAGCATCGGCCGGGGTAGGTTCGTGGATGGGTGACCGCTTTTAGATTCAAGTGGGCCACCTTTACATGCAAACATGCATTAATATGTGACGGCAGGCGTCTGTCTGGGACGCCAAGCGTCTGTCTGGCCAAATCGCGGCCCTTCCTAATTATAATTAATGAAAATATGCAAATTTATATAAAATTGTTTGTAAGTTTAGTTAATATTTGCAGTAGAAATAAAATCAATTGGCAAGAGCCGTAGCACGCTAGTAAAGATCGGTTCCCGTCCGATCAACGAAGTCAAACAGCATCCGCCGGGGTCGGTTCGTGGATGGGTGACCGCTTTTAGATTGAAGTGCGCCACCTTTACATGCAAACATGCATTAATATGTGACGGCAGGCGTCTGTCTGGGACGCCAAGCGTCTGTCTGGCCAAATCGCGGCCCTTCCTACTTATTACTACTAATTATAATTAATGAAAATATGCAAATTTATATAAAATTGTTTGTAAGTTTAGTTAATATTTGCAGTAGAAATAAAATCAATTGGCAAGGGCCGTAGCACGCTAGTAAAGACCGGTTCCCGTCCGATCACCGAAGTCAAACAGCATCGGCCGGGGTAGGTTCGTGGATGGGTGACCGCTTTTAGATTCAAGTGCGCCACCTTTACATGCAAACATGCATTGATATGTGACGGCAGGCGTCTGTCTGGGACGCCAAGCGTTCGTCTGGCCAAATCGCGGCCTTACCTACTTTTTGAAACTTTAGTTAATATTACCAGTAGAAATCAAATTAATTGGCAACGGCCATAGCACGCTGTAAAGACCGGTTCCCATCCGATCACCGAAGTCAAACAGCATCCGCCGGGGTCGGTTCGTGGATGGGTGACCGCTTTTAGATTCAAGTGCGCCACCTTTACATGCAAACATGCATTAATATGTGACGGCAGGCGTCTGTCTGGGACGCCAAGCGTTCGTCTGGCCAAATCGCGGCCTTACCTACTTTTTGAAACTTTAGTTAATATTACCAGTAGAAATCAAATTAATTGGCAACGGCCATAGCACGCTAGTAAAGACCGGTTCCCGTCCGGTCACCTAAGTCAAACAGCATCCGCCGGGGTCGGTTCGTGGATGGGTGACCGCTTTTAGATTCAAGTGCGCCACCTTTACATGCAAACATGCATTAATATGTGACGGCAGGCGTCTGTCTGGGACGCCAAGCGTCTGTCTGGCCAAATCGCGGCCCTTCCTACTAATATGTGACGGCAGGCGTCTGTCTGGGACGCCAAGCGTTTGTCTGGCCAAATCGCGGCCTTACCTACTAAATTAAACCAATCATTAAAAACAATTAATGCAAATTTATTTAAAATTGTTTGAAACTTTAGTTAATATTATCAGTAGAAATAAAATCAATTGGCAAGGGCCGCAGCACGCTAGTAAAGACCGGTTCCCGTCCGATCACCGAAGTCAAACAGCATCCGCCGGGGTCGGTTCGTGGATGGGTGACCGCTTTTAGATTCAAGTGCGCCACCTTTACATGCAAACGTGCATTAATATGTGACGGCAGGCGTCTGTCTGGGACGCCAAGCGTTCGTCTGGCCAAATCGCAGCCTTACCTACCGCTTTTAGATTCAAGTGCGCCACCTTTACATGCAAACATGCATTAATATGTGACGGCAGGCGTCTGTCTGGGACGCCAAGCGTCTGTCTGGCCAAATCGCGGCCCTTCCTACTTATTACTACTAATTATAATTAATGAAAATATGCAAATTTATATAAAATTGTTTGTAAGTTTAGTTAATATTTGCAGTAGAAATAAAATCAATTGGCAAGGGCCGTAGCACGCTAGTAAAGACCGGTTCCCGTCCGATCACCGAAGTCAAACAGCATCGGCCGGGGTAGGTTCGTGGATGGGTGACCGCTTTTAGATTCAAGTGCGCCACCTTTACATGCAAACATGCATTAATATGTGACGGCAGGCGTCTGTCTGGGACGCCAAGCGTCTGTCTGGCCAAATCGCGGCCCTTCCTACTACATGCAAACATGCATTAATATGTGACGGCAGGCGTCTGTCTGGGACGCCAAGCGTCTGTCTGGCCAAATCGTGGCCCTTCCTACTAATATATTACTTATTACTACTAATTATAATTAATGAAAATATGCAAATTTATATAAAATTGTTTGTAAGTTTAGTGAATATTTGCAGTAGAAATAAAATCAATTGGCAAGGGCCGTAGCACGCTAGTAAAGACCGGTTCCCGTCCGATCACCGAAGTCAAACAGCATCCGCCGGGGTAGGTTCGTGGATGGGTGACCGCTTTTAGATTCAAGTGCGCCACCTTTACATGCAAACATGCATTAATATGTGACGGCAGGCGTCTGTCTGGGACGCCAAGCGTTCGTCTGGCCAAATCGCGGCCTTACCTACTTTTTGAAACTTTAGTTAATATTACCAGTAGAAATCAAATTAATTGGCAACGGCCATAGCACGCTGTAAAGACCGGTTCCCGTCCGATCACCGAAGTCAAACAGCATCCGCCGGGGTCGGTTCGTGGATGGGTGACCGCTTTTAGATTCAAGTGCGCCACCTTTACATGCAAACATGCATTAATGTGTGACGGCAGGCGTCTGTTTGGGACGCCAAGCGCCTGTCTGGCCAAATCGCGGCCTTACCTACTTTTTGAAACTTTAGTTAATATTACCAGTAGAAATCAAATTAATTGGCAACGGCCATAGCACGCTAGTAAAGACCGGTTCCCGTCCGGTCACCGAAGTCAAACAGCATCCGCCGGGGTCGGTTCGTGGATGGGTGACCGCTTTTAGATTCAAGTGCGCCACCTTTACATGCAAACATGCATTAATGTGTGACGGCAGGCGTCTGTTTGGGACGCCAAGCGCCTGTCTGGCCAAATCGCGGCCCTTCCTACTACTACCTACTTACCTACTTTATATAAATTTATATAAAATTGTTTGAAACTTTCGTTAATATTACCAGTAGAAATCAAATTCATTGGCAACGGCCATAGCACGCTGTAAATAATAATAATAATAATAATAATAAACCGTTTATTAACCCAACAGATTATACATCCAATTATGGGGTTATAAATATAAGTACATGTATATAAGTATTAAACATAACGTGCGTATCAATGGAAAAATTATCCTAAACTAAATTAAATCTAAGGAGTAAAACAAATACATTCCTTCACAGAAACCAAATACTTGCAGTAATTATCGCCAAATACATCCAAACAATAATTACATGAATTATATAAATGGCACATTCTATAAAGTGGGGAGTTTGTATATGAATTAGTTGCAGCCTGTCTATTTAAAAAAGTAATTGAGTTTCTAGCGTTGAAACGAGGAATATAAAACCGAAGCCATGACAAAAACACCGGATCATCTATAATATTATGCACCAACTTATACAAATGTAGTAACGCAATAATTTTTCTATTATTAGATAAACTATTAAAACCAAATTGTTCCAGCAAATTATCATATGCTAAGGCAGAATATACACCATGCCTTCTGAAATACAAATACTTTAAAAATCTCTTCTGTAGTGACTCAAGCAGATTAACATATTTCAAGTACGCTGGTGACCAAACAACACAACAATACTCAAGCCTGCTACGAACAAAGGAGTTATACAAAATAGTAATGGTGTCAATATCTACAAAATCCTTGCAAGATCGCATTATAAAACCCAGCAATTTGCAGCAGTGAGAATAAATATAAAAGATATGTTTATTAAAGGTTAATCTACTATCAAATACTACTCCCAAATCTTTAACCTCCGTACATCTCTGAAGATTTACACCGTTAATTTCGTAGTTGTATTCAACATTGACCGCTTTTCGAGAAAATGTCATTACTTTACATTTTCCAACATTAAGATTAATACAATTTCTTTGACACCAAGCACACAATTGATCCAAATCACCCTGCAGGATACTACACTCAGCGGAAGTATTTATTATCCGATAAATTTTTAAATCATCAGCATAAAGTAAACAGGTAGAATCAAATTTATTACATACATCATTTATAAATAGTATGAACAACAGTGGACCTAGATTCTAACCCTGTGCAACTCCACCTCGGGCAAGATAAGTTCGTGACCTAATTCACTCATATTCAACGTATTGCTGCCTCCCAGTTAAATAACTTCTGAGTAAAAGCAGGAAGTCGGTATGGAGTCCAAACTGTTCCAACTTCCGCAGAAGTATATGATGTTGTACACGATCAAAAGCTTTACTAAAGTCTGTAAAAATGACATCAACCTGTTTTCGCTCATCAAGGGCCTCAGATACTAGCTGGGTAAAGTTGCTTAAATTGGTCGCAGTTGATCGGCCCTTCAAAAATCCATGCTGATTATTACAGATATATGGCTTTACATGGTTATAGATTTCAGTGTACAGTATCATCTCAAAAATCTTAGCAAAGTTGGAGATCAAAGAAATGGGCCGATAATTTCTTATATCCGCACGCGATCCAGACTTAAGCACAGGTGTCACTCTCGCTCTTTTCCACTCATCCGGGAATACCCTCTGACAAATGATTGAATTGTAAATGAGTGTCAACGGCTTTAACAAACACTCAGCACAATCCTTCACGAAAAATGAAGGAATAGCATCTGGACCTGTAGTCATTGTACCCTTCAGCTTCCCAATGGCATTGCGAACATCAAGATCAGAGACATTCGACAAAGGCAATGTATCAATGTTGGTAATGGTAGTCTGCAACTGTAGCAAACTCGAATCCTGAGGACCACTTGCTTCGTAAACTGAACTAAAGAAGGTGGCAAATTCCTGCACAATATCCAAAGGCTTCGATATCACTTGGTCATTGCTGATCATGTGGCCTGGTATACGTGACTGTCCTTTTTTTAAATTAATGAATGACCAGAATTTTCGTGGATCAGATTTGATTCCATTCTCAGTACTATGTATATAGCTGGAGTAACTAAGTCTAATGCTGTTTTTAATGGATGAGCGGAGAACACAAAATCGATGCTTATAATAATTCGCTCTGTATCTTTTATACATCTTGTGATAATGATTTTTACGCTTTATATCCTTAATAATAGCTCTATTAAACCACGGCGGAAAATGTTTGTTCCTAACCACTTTACGCCTGGGCACATATTTATCAATGGCTGCATACAGTATCCTATAGAAAACGTCACACATACCATTGACATCAGAATTCGTAGCATACATCTCGAACGCCTCCCAATTAACATCAGCAATACAAGTGTATAGGCCATTAAGATCGGCTTTCCTGAAATCATACCGCCATATGACTCGACTATTAAAACCATACACAGCAACGTTCCCAATTTGGAGTAAACACTCTAAAGGCGGATGATGTATATCCTCCTCAACAAGAACCCCCAGACTTCGTTCAACCTCGCAAATGTAATCAGTCCCAACCAAAATAAGATCCAGAAGTCTATTATTGTGATTCAAAACATTATTACATTGTTTTAAATTATGTACAGCAGCAAAACCAGCCAGTTGCACAGAAATATTATCGCCAATGCCAGTCAATGAGAAATCATAATATCCAGGCACATTGAAATCGCCAATCACAAGAACCGTACCCATGGTAATCATAGTTATGTCAAGAAAGTCGAACAAAGTATTGAATTTCGCTAAGCCAATACCTGGTGGAACATAAATCGCAACAAACACAAGAGACACTGATCCAGACTTAACGCTAACTGCTACAACATCAATTTCTTCAAGAGGCGACACAATATTCATACCTGAAGAATAAAACTTATCCGATACCGCAATAACAACAAGTCCTACCCTTGAATAGCTTCTATCTTTCCTGAACACATTGAAATTATCTGGAAATAACTCAGAATTCTTTATACCGTCAGTAAGCCAAGACTCAGTTAACACAACAACATCAAAATTTGTAGAACATATATTATTAAAAAATTCGCGAGTTTTAGAGCGTAAGCCTCTCGTGTTCTGGTAATATAAGTGAAGTGAATTTGCATTATTGCTTATCTGATGGGTAGTTATGCGTTTTTTGGCTCAATAATTTTTGGTATTCCCCGCAGATACTTGAGAATGATAGGTTCTCCTTGAGCTTTACGTTCCAGAAATTCCCTCCTGATTACTGCACTGTACTCCCGCTGCTGAATGGTCAGGTCATGGCGTATGAAAATATTCTTATAAGGTTCAAGAGACTTCAATTTTTTAGAACTATGCATGATCATAGAGACAGATTCTTCATCTTGTAAGACTACTTTAATTGGTCGTGGGGCATTTAAGGTTTTCTGACCAAGACGTATAACCTTAGTTACGGTGACAGGCTGTGTAGAGATAGACTTGAATAAATCATCAACATACGTCGCACCAGATCTTTCACGAATGTCAGTACTGACATCAGGCTCATGCATATTGTATATGATAATATTTCTGGATCGTCTCTGCCTTTCCCCAATTTCTCTGATTAAGTCCTCTCTCTCAACACAAGACGGACTCACAGCCGAAGTATTTGACATGCTCTTTATTGTAACCTTTAAATCCTTGATTTCCTCTAACAATGCTGTAACAGTAGTTTTTAGAAAATTTATATCTGCCTCAAATTTACTACAAGCATTACAATTCCATCTGATATTTGATTTAGATCGCAATATTCGAGTTTCAGCAGACGTAACATCAACACATTTATTACTGAATGTTCCATTACAAATGCAACAAGTAACTATTTGGTTTTCATCATTAATTTTACTGTTACAACATTTACACAAAGCCATAATGAAAAGCAATAAGGATTAAACAGGGACACACTTTTCACACCGAGGTGCCCTTCACGGTGTCTAACAAGAAGACAAACTAAGGAAAAAGTAGGCAGCGGTAAGGTATAAGTGGTGACAGAGGAAAATGTAGATATTATAAATAACTTAATGATCACTCCGCGTATAGACCAAATAGTCAAAAACCGTCGCACTCAATCACAGATGTAAAAATAAGTATCGTAAACAAGAAAAGGAAAAAAAAAAGAAAAAAAAAGAGAAAAGTAAGAAAGAAAAAACGGCAATACACACAGCGTGAGTGACTCCTACTTAACTATTTCACAGCAAATACAAACTCAATCAAGGAGTAAGTAGGATAATCAGAAAGAGAATAATTTTCTCTTTAGAAAGATGCAAATTTGAAAAAAAAAAAACTACTCACGACAAACTAAGCACAACAGATAGAAATCACCAGTCACCAAAACACACGACTGACCGGTTCCCGTCCGATCACCGAAGTCAAACAGCATCCGCCGGGGTCGGTTCGTGGATGGGTGACCGCTTTTAGATTCAAGTGCGCCACCTTTACATGCAAACATGCATTAATGTGTGACGGCAGGCGTCTGTTTGGGACGCCAAGCGCCTGTCTGGCCAAATCGCGGCCCTTCCTACTGCCTTACCTACGGCCATGACATCGGTTCGTGGATGGGTGACCGCTTTTAGATTCAAGTGCGCCACCTTTGCATGCAAACATACATTAATATGTGACGCCTAGCGTCTGTCTGGCCAAATCGCGGCCCTTCCTACGGCCATGCCATCGGTTCGTGGGATGGGTGACCGCTTTTAGATTCAAGTGCGCCACCTTTGCATGCAAACATACATTAATATGTGACCCCTAGCGTCTGTCTGGCCAAATCGCGGCCCTTCCTACGGCCATGCCATCGGTTCGTGGATGGGTGACCGCTTTTAGATTCAAGTGCGCCACCTTTGCATGCAAACATACATTAATATGTGACGCCTAGCGTCTGTCTGGCCAAATCGCGGCCCTTCCTACTGCCTTACCTACGGCCATGCCATCGGTTCGTGGATGGGTGACCGCTTTTAGATTCAAGTGCGCCACCTTTGCATGCAAACAAACATTAGTATGTGACGCCTAGCGTCTGTCTGGCCAAATCGCGGCCCTTCCTACGGCCATGCCATCGGTTCGTGGATGGGTGACCGCTTTTAGATTCAAGTGCGCCACCATTGCATGCAAACATACATTAATATGTGACCCCTAGCGTCTGTCTGGCCAAATCGCGGCCCTTCCTACGGCCATGCCATCGGTTCGTGGATGGGTGACCGCTTTTAGATTCAAGTGCGCCACCTTTGCATGCAAACATACATTAATATGTGACGCCTAGCGTCTGTCTGGCCAAATCGCGGCCCTTCCTACTTTAGTTAATATTACCAGTAGAAATCAAATTAATTGGCAACGGCCATAGCACGCTGTAAAGACCGGTTCCTGTCCGATCACCGAAGTCAAACAGCATACGCCGGGGTCGGTTCGTGGATGGGTGACCGCTTTTAGATTCAAGTGCGCCACCTTTACATGCAAACATGCATTAATGTGTGACGGCAGGCGTCTGTTTGGGACGCCAAGCGCCTGTCTGGCCAAATCGCGGCCCTTCCTACTACTACCTACTTACCTACTTTATATAAATTTATATAAAATTGTTTGAAACTTTAGTTAATATTACCAGTAGAAATCAAATTAATTGGCAACGGCCATAGCACGCTGTAAAGACCGGTTCCCGTCCGATCACCGAAGTCAAACAGCATCCGCCGGGGTCGGTTCGTGGATGGGTGACCGCTTTTAGATTCAAGTGCGCCACCTTTACATGCAAACATGCATTAATGTGTGACGGCAGGCGTCTGTCTGGCCAAATCGCGGCCCTTCCTACTGCCTTACCTACGGCCATGCCATCGGTTCGTGGATGGGTGACCGCTTTTAGATTCAAGTACGCCACCTTTGCATGCAAACATACATTAATATGTGACGCCTAGCGTCTGTCTGGCCAAATCGCGGCCCTTCCTACGGCCATGCCATCGGTTCGTGGATGGGTGACCGCTTTTAGATTCAAGTGCGCCACCATACGAAATATCTAAAAGCGGTCACCCATCCACGAACCGATCCCGGCGGATGCTGTTTGACTTCGGTGATCGGACGGGAACCGGTCTTTACTAGCGTGCTACGGCCGTTGCCAATTGATTTTATTTCTACTGGTAATATTAACTAAAGTTTCAAAAAATTTTATATTACTTATGTAAAGTAAGTTATGTAAAGTAAGTATTAATAAATATATAATTAATAATATATATAATTAATGATATGAATATATGATACGAAGTATATGTATAATATATGTATATGTTGTAATTTCCTATTTCCTTTTGATGTAGGGAGTAGGAAGGGCCGCGATTTGGCCAGACGAATGCTTGGCGTCCCAGACAGACGCCTGCCGTCACATATTAATGCATGTTTGCATGTAAAGGTGGCGCACTTGAATCTAAAAGCGGTCACATATTAATGCATGTTTGCATGTAAAGGTGGTAGTAGGAAGGGCCGCGATTTGGCCAGACGAACGCTTGGCGTCCCAGACAGACGCCTGCCGTCACATATTAATGCATGTTTGCATGTAAAGGTGGCGCACTTATCTAAAAGCGGTCACCCATCCACGAACCGATCCCGGCGGATGCTGTTTGACTTAGGTGAACGGACGGGAACCGGTCTTTACTAGCGTGCTACGGCCGTTGCCAATTGATTTTATTTCTACTGGTAATATTAACTAAAGTTTCAAAAAATTTTATATTACTTATGTAAAGTAAGTTATGTAAAGTAAGTATTAATAAATATATAATTAATAATATATATAATTAATGATATGAATATATGATACGAAGTATATGTATAATATATATAGTAGGAAGTAGTAGTAGGAAGGGCCGCGATTTGGCCAGACAGACGCTTGGCGTCCCAGACAGACGCCTGCCGTCACATATTAATGCATGTTTGCATGTAAAGGTGGCGCACTTGAATCTAAAAGCGGTCACCCATCCACGAACCTACCCCGGCCGATGCTGTTTGACTTCGGTGATCGGACGGGAACCGGTCTTTACTAGCGTGCTACGGCCGTTGCCAATTGATTTTATTTCTACTGGTAATATTAACTAAAGTTTCAAAAAATTTTATATTACTTATGTAAAGTAAGTTATGTAAAGTAAGTATTAATAAATATATAATTAATAATATATATAATTAATGATATGAATATATGATACGAAGTATATGTATAATATATATAGTAGGAAGTAGTAGTAGGAAGGGCCGCGATTTGGCCAGACGAACGCTTGGCGTCCCAGACAGACGCCTGCCGTCACATATTAATGCATGTTTGCATGTAAAGGTGGCGCACTTGAATCTAAAAGCGGTCACCCATCCACGAACCGATCCCGGCGGATGCTGTTTGACTTCGGTGATCGGACGGGAACCGGTCTTTACTAGCGTGCTACGGCCGTTGCCAATTGATTTTATTTCTACTGGTAATATTAACTAAAGTTTCAAAAAATTTTATATTACTTATGTAAAGTAAGTTATGTAAAGTAAGTATTAATAAATATATAATTAATAATATATATAATTAATGATATGAATATATGAAACGAAGTATATGTATAATATATATAGTAGGAAGTAGTAGTAGGAAGGGCCGCGATTTGGCCAGACGAACGCTTGGCGTCCCAGACAGACGCCTGCCGTCACATATTAATGCATGTTTGCATGTAAAGGTGGCGCACTTGAATCTAAAAGCGGTCACCCATCCACGAACCGATCCCGGCGGATGCTGTTTGACTTCGGTGATCGGACGGGAACCGGTCTTTACTAGCGTGCTACGGCCGTTGCCAATTGATTTTATTTCTACTGGTAATATTAACTAAAGTTTCAAAAAATTTTATATTACTTATGTAAAGTAAGTTATGTAAAGTAAGTATTAATAAATATATAATTAATAATATATATAATTAATGATATGAATATATGAAACGAAGTATATGTATAATATATATAGTAGGAAGTAGTAGTAGGAAGGGCCGCGATTTGGCCAGACGAACGCTTGGCGTCCCAGACAGACGCCTGCCGTCACATATTAATGCATGTTTGCATGTAAAGGTGGCGCACTTGAATCTAAAAGCGGTCACCCATCCACGAACCGATCCCGGCGGATGCTGTTTGACTTCGGTGATCGGACGGGAACCGGTCTTTACTAGCGTGCTACGGCCGTTACCAATTGATTTTATTTCTACTGGTAATATTAACTAAAGTTTCAAAAAATTTTATATTACTTATGTAAAGTAAGTTATGTAAAGTAAGTATTAATAAATATATAATTAATAATATATATAATTAATGATATGAATATATGATATGAAATATATGTATAATATATGTATAAGTTGTAATTTCTTATTTCCTTTTGATGTAGGAAGTAGGCTTTTCTTACAGTAGGCAGGGCCGGTAGGAAGGGCCGCGATTTGGCCAGACGAACGCTTGGCGTCCCAGACAGACGCCTGCCGTCACATATTAATGCATGTTTGCATGTAAAGGTGGCGCACTTGAATCTAAAAGCGGTCACCCATCCACGAACCGATCCCGGCGGATGCTGTTTGACTTCGGTGATCGGACGGGAACCGGTCTTTACTAGCGTGCTACGGCCGTTGCCAATTGATTTTATTTCTACTGGTATTATTAACTAAAGTTTCAAAAAAAATTTTATATTACTTATGTAAAGTAAGTTATGTAAAGTAAGTATTAATAAATATATAATTAATAATATATATATAATTAATGATATGAATATATGATACGAAATATCTAAAAGCGGTCACCCATCCACGAACCGATCCCGGCGGATGCTGTTTGACTTCGGTGATCGGACGGGAACCGGTCTTTACTAGCGTGCTACGGCCGTTGCCAATTGATTTTATTTCTACTGGTAATATTAACTAAAGTTTCAAAAAATTTTATATTACTTATGTAAAGTAAGTTATGTAAAGTAAGTATTAATAAATATATAATTAATAATATATATAATTAATGATATGAATATATGATACGAAGTATATGTATAATATATGTATATGTTGTAATTTCCTATTTCCTTTTGATGTAGGGAGTAGGAAGGGCCGCGATTTGGCCAGACGAATGCTTGGCGTCCCAGACAGACGCCTGCCGTCACATATTAATGCATGTTTGCATGTAAAGGTGGCGCACTTGAATCTAAAAGCGGTCACATATTAATGCATGTTTGCATGTAAAGGTGGTAGTAGGAAGGGCCGCGATTTGGCCAGACGAACGCTTGGCGTCCCAGACAGACGCCTGCCGTCACATATTAATGCATGTTTGCATGTAAAGGTGGCGCACTTATCTAAAAGCGGTCACCCATCCACGAACCGATCCCGGCGGATGCTGTTTGACTTCGGTGAACGGACGGGAACCGGTCTTTACTAGCGTGCTACGGCCGTTGCCAATTGATTTTATTTCTACTGGTAATATTAACTAAAGTTTCAAAAAATTTTATATTACTTATGTAAAGTAAGTTATGTAAAGTAAGTATTAATAAATATATAATTAATAATATATATAATTAATGATATGAATATATGATACGAAGTATATGTATAATATATATAGTAGGAAGTAGTAGTAGGAAGGGCCGCGATTTGGCCAGACAGACGCTTGGCGTCCCAGACAGACGCCTGCCGTCACATATTAATGCATGTTTGCATGTAAAGGTGGCGCACTTGAATCTAAAAGCGGTCACCCATCCACGAACCTACCCCGGCCGATGCTGTTTGACTTCGGTGATCGGACGGGAACCGGTCTTTACAGCGTGCTATGGCCGTTGCCAATTAATTTGATTTCTACTGGTAATATTAACTAAAGTAGGAAGGGCCGCGATTTGGCCAGACAGACGCTTGGCGTCCCAGACAGACGCCTGCCGTCACATATTAATGCATGTTTGCATGTAAAGGTGGCGCACTTGAATCTAAAAGCGGTCACCCATCCACTAACCTACCCCGGCCGATGCTGTTTGACTTCGGTGATCGGACGGGAACCGGTCTTTACAGCGTGCTATGGCCGTTGCCAATTAATTTGATTTCTACTGGTAATATTAACTAAAGTAGGAAGGGCCGCGATTTGGCCAGACAGGCGCTTGGCGTCACATATTAATGTATGTTTGCATGCAAAGGTGGCGCACTTGTAGTAGGAAGGGCCGCGATTTGGCCAGACAGACGCTAGGCGTCACATATTAATGTATGTTTGCATGCAAAGGTGGCGCACTTGAATCTAAAAGCGGTCACCCATCCACGAACCGATGGCATGGCCGTAGGAAGGGCCGCGATTTGGCCAGACAGACGCTAGGGGTCACATATTAATGTATGTTTGCATGCAAAGGTAGCGCATTTGAATCTAAAAGCGGTCACCCATCCACGAACCGATGGCATGGCCGTAGGAAGGGCCGCGATTTGGCCAGACAGACGCTAGGCGTCACATATTAATGTATGTTTGCATGCAAAGGTGGCGCACTTGAATCTAAAAGCGGTCACCCATCCACGAACCGATGGCATGGCCGTAGGTAAGGCAGTAGGAAGGGCCGCGATTTGGCCAGACAGACGCCTGCCGTCACACATTAATGCATGTTTGCATGTAAAGGTGGCGCACTTGAATCTAAAAGCGGTCACCCATCCACGAACCGACCCCGGCGGATGCTGCTTGACTTCGGTGATCGGACGGGAACCGGTCTTTACAGCGTGCTATGGCCGTTGCCAATTAATTTGATTTCTACTGGTAATATTAACTAAAGTTTCAAACAATTTTATATAAATTTATATAAAGTAGGTATGTAGGTAGTAGTAGGAAGGGCCGCGATTTGGCCAGACAGGCGCTTGGCGTCCCAAACAGACGCCTGCCGTCACACATTAATGCATGTTTGCATGTAAAGGTGGCGCACTTGAATCTAAAAGCGGTCACCCATCCACGAACCGACCCCGGCGGATGTAGGAAGTAGGTAGTAGGAAGGGCCGCGATTTGGCCAGACAGACGCTAGGCGTCACATATTAATGTATGTTTGCATGCAAAGGTGGCGAACTTGAATCTAAAAGCGGTCACCCATCCACGAACCGATGGCATGGCCGTAGGAAGGGCCGCGATTTGGCCAGACAGACGCTAGGGGTCACATATTAATGTATGTTTGCATGCAAAGGTGGCGCACTTGAATCTAAAAGCGGTAGGAAGGGCCGCGATTTGGCCAGACAGACGCTAGGCGTCACATATTAATGTATGTTTGCATGCAAAGGTGGCGCACTTGAATCTAAAAGCGGTCACCCATCCACGAACCGATGGCATGGCCGTAGGAAGGGCCGCGATTTGGCCAGACAGACGCTTGGCGTCCCAGATAGACGCCTGCCGTCACATATTAATGCATGTTTGCATGTAAAGTTGGCGCACTTGAATCTAAAAGCGGTCACCCATCCACGAACCTACCCCGGCGGATGCTGTTTGACTTCGGTGATCGGACGGGAACCGGTCTTTACTAGCGTGCTACGGCCCTTGCCAATTGATTTTATTTCTACTGCAAATATTAACTAAACTTACAAACAATTTTATATAAATTTGCATATTTTCATTAATTATAATTAGTAGTAATAAGTAATATATTAGTAGGAAGGGCCGCGATTTGGCCAGACAGACGCTTGGCGTCCCAGACAGACGCCTGCCGTCACATATTAATGCATGTTTGCATGTAAAGGTGGCGCACTTGAATCTAAAAGCGGTCACCCATCCACGAACCGACCCCGGCGGATGCTGTTTAACTTCGGTGATCGGACGGGAACCGGTCTTTACAGCGTGCTATGGCCGTTGCCAATTAATTTGATTTCTACTGGTAATATTAACTAAAGTTTCAAACAATTTTATATAAATTTATATAAAGTAGGTAAGTAGGTAGTAGTAGGAAGGGCCGCGATTTGGCCAGACAGGCGCTTGGCGTCCCAAACAGACGCCTGCCGTCACACATTAATGCATGTTTGCATGTAAAGGTGGCGCACTTGAATCTAAAAGCGGTCACCCATCCACGAACCGACCCCGGCGGATGCTGTTTGACTTCGGTGATCGGACGGGAACCGGTCTTTACAGCGTGCTATGGCCGTTGCCAATTAATTTGATTTCTACTGGTAATATTAACTAAAGTAGGAAGGGCCGCGATTTGGCCAGACAGACGCTAGGCGTCACATATTAATGTATGTTTGCATGCAAAGGTGGCGCACTTGAATCTAAAAGCGGTCACCCATCCACGAACCGATGGCATGGCCGTAGGAAGGGCCGCGATTTGGCCAGACAGACGCTAGGGGTCACATATTAATGTATGTTTGCATGCAAAGGTGGCGCACTTGAATCTAAAAGCGGTCACCCATCCACGAACCGATGGCATGGCCGTAGGAAGGGCCGCGATTTGGCCAGACAGACGCTAGGCGTCACATATTAATGTATGTTTGCATGCAAAGGTGGCGCACTTGAATCTAAAAGCGGTCACCCATCCACGAACCGATGGCATGGCCGTAGGTAAGGCAGTAGGAAGGGCCGCGATTTGGCCAGACAGGCGCTTGGCGTCCCAAACAGACGCCTGCCGTCACACATTAATGCATGTTTGCATGTAAAGGTGGCGCACTTGAATCTAAAAGCGGTCACCCATCCACGAACCGACCCCGGCGGATGCTGTTTGACTTCGGTGATCGGACGGGAACCGGTCTTTACAGCGTGCTATGGCCGTTGCCAATTAATTTGATTTCTACTGGTAATATTAACGAAAGTTTCAAACAATTTTATATAAATTTATATAAATTAGGTAAGTAGGTAGTAGTAGGAAGGGCCGCGATTTGGCCAGACAGGCGCTTGGCGTCCCAAACAGACGCCTGCCGTCACACATTAATGCATGTTTGCATGTAAAGGTGGCGCACTTGAATCTAAAAGCGGTCACCCATCCACGAACCGACCCCGGCGGATGCTGTTTGACTTCGGTGATCGGACGGGAACCGGTCTTTACAGCGTGCTATGGCCGTTGCCAATTAATTTGATTTCTACTGGTAATATTAACTAAAGTAGGAAGGGCCGCGATTTGGCCAGACAGGCGCTTGGCGTCATATATTAATGTATGTTTGCATGCAAAGGTGGCGCACTTGTAGTAGGAAGGGCCGCGATTTGGCCAGACAGACGCTAGGCGTCACATATTAATGTATGTTTGCATGCAAAGGTGGCGCACTTGAATCTAAAAGCGGTCACCCATCCACGAACCGATGGCATGGCCGTAGGAAAGGCCGCGATTTGGCCAGACAGACGCTAGGGGTCACATATTAATGTATGTTTGCATGCAAAGGTGGCGCATTTGAATCTAAAAGCGGTCACCCATCCACGAACCGATGGCATGGCCGTAGGAAGGGCCGCGATTTGGCCAGACAGACGCTAGGCGTCACATATTAATGTATGTTTGCATGCAAAGGTGGCGCACTTGAATCTAAAAGCGGTCACCCATCCACGAACCGATGGCATGGCCGTAGGTAAGGCAGTAGGAAGGGCCGCGATTTGGCCAGACAGACGCCTGCCGTCACACATTAATGCATGTTTGCATGTAAAGGTGGCGCACTTGAATCTTAAAGCGGTCACCCATCCACGAACCGACCCCGACGGATGCTGCTTGACTTCGGTGATCGGACGGGAACCGGTCTTTACAGCGTGCTATGGCCGTTGCCAATTAATTTGATTTCTACTGGTAATATTAACTAAAGTTTCAAACAATTTTATATAAATTTATATAAAGTAGGTATGTAGGTAGTAGTAGGAAGGGCCGCGATTTGGCCAGACAGGCGCTTGGCGTCCCAAACAGACGCCTGCCGTCACACATTAATGCATGTTTGCATGTAAAGGTGGCGCACTTGAATCTAAAAGCGGTCACCCATCCACGAACCGACCCCGGCGGATGTAGGAAGTAGGTAGTAGGAAGGGCCGCGATTTGGCCAGACAGACGCTAGGCGTCACATATTAATGTATGTTTGCATGCAAAGGTGGCGAACTTGAATCTAAAAGCGGTCACCCATCCACGAACCGATGGCATGGCCGTAGGAAGGGCCGCGATTTGGCCAGACAGACGCTAGGGGTCACATATTAATGTATGTTTGCATGCAAAGGTGGCGCACTTGAATCTAAAAGCGGTAGGAAGGGCCGCGATTTGGCCAGACAGACGCTAGGCGTCACATATTAATGTATGTTTGCATGCAAAGGTGGCGCACTTGAATCTAAAAGCGGCCACCCATCCACGAACCGATGGCATGGCCGTAGGAAGGGCCGCGATTTGGCCAGACAGACGCTTGGCGTCCCAGACAGACGCCTGCCGTCACATATTAATGCATGTTTGCATGTAAAGGTGGCGCACTTGAATCTAAAAGCGGTCACCCATCCACGAACCTACCCCGGCGGATGCTGTTTGACTTCGGTGATAGGACGGGAACCGGTCTTTACTAGCGTGCTACGGCCCTTGCCAATTGATTTTATTTCTACTGCAAATATTCACTAAACTTACAAACAATTTTATATAAATTTGCATATTTTCATTAATTATATTTAGTAGTAATAAGTAATATCTTAGTAGGAAGGGCCGCGATTTGGCCAGACAGACGCTTGGCGTCCCAGACAGACGCCTGCCGTCACATATTAATGCATGTTTGCATGTAGTAGGAAGGACCGCGATTTGGCCAGACAGACGCTTGGCGTCCCAGACAGACGCCTGCCGTCACATATTAATGCATGTTTGCATGTAAAGGTGGCGCACTTGAATCTAAAAGCGGTCACCCATCCACGAACCTACCCCGCCCGGCCGATGCTGTTTGACTTCGGTGATCGGACGGGAACCGGTCTTTACTAGCGTGCTACGGCCCTTGCCAATTGATTTTATTTCTACTGCAAATATTAACTAAACTTACAAACAATTTTATATAAATTTGCATATTTTCATTAATTATAATTAGTAGTAATAAGTAGGAAGGGCCGCGATTTGGCCAGACAGACGCTTGGCGTCCCAGACAGACGCCTGCCGTCACATATTAATGCATGTTTGCATGTAAAGGTGGCGCACTTGAATCTAAAAGCGGTCACCCATTAACGAACCGACCCCGGCGGATGCTGTTTGACTTCGGTGATGGGACGGGAACCGGTCTTTACTAGCGTGCTACGGCCCTTGCCAATTGATTTTATTTCTACTGCAAATATTAACTAAACTTACAAACAATTTTATATAAATTTGCATATTTTCATTAATTATAATTAGTAGTAATAAGTAGGAAGGGCCGCGATTTGGCCAGACAGACGCTTGGCGTCCCAGACAGACGCCTGCCGTCACATATTAATGCATGTTTGCATGTAGCAGGAAGGGCCGCGATTTGGCCAGACAGACGCTTGGCGTCCCAGACAGACGCCTGCCGTCACATATTAATGCATGTTTGCATGTAAAGGTGGCGCACTTGAATCTAAAAGCGGTCACCCATCCACGAACCTACCCCGGCCGATGCTGTTTGACTTCGGTGATCGGACGGGAACCGGTCTTTACTAGCGTGCTACGGCCCTTGCCAATTGATTTTATTTCTACTGCAAATATTAACTAAACTTACAAACAATTTTATATAAATTTGCATATTTTCATTAATTATAATTAGTAGTAATAAGTAGGAAGGGCCGCGATTTGGCCAGACAGACGCTTGGCGTCCCAGACAGACGCCTGCCGTCACATATTAATGCATGTTTGCATGTAAAGATGGCGCACTTGAATCTAAAAGCGGTCACCCATCCACGAACCTACCCCGGCGGATGCTGTTTGACTTCGGTGATCGGACGGGAACCGGTCTTTACTAGCGTGCTACGGCCCTTGCCAATTGATTTTATTTCTACTGCAAATATTCACTAAACTTACAAACAATTTTATATAAATTTGCATATTTTCATTAATTATAATTAGTAGTGATAAGTAATATATTAGTAGGAAGGGCCGCGATTTGGCCAGACAGACGCTTGGCGTCCCAGACAGACGCCTGCCGTCACATATTAATGCATGTTTGCATGTAAAGGTGGCGCACTTGAATCTAAAAGCGGTCACCCATCCACGAACCTACCCCGGCCGATGCTGTTTGACTTCGGTGATCGGACGGGAACCGGTCTTTACTAGCGTGCTACGGCCCTTGCCAATTGATTTTATTTCTACTGCAAATATTAACTAAACTTACAAACAATTTTATATAAATTTGCATATTTTCATTAATTATAATTAGTAGTAATAAGTAGGAAGGGCTGCGATTTGGCCAGACAGACGCTTGGCGTCCCAGACAGACGCCTGCCGTCACATATTAATGCATGTTTGCATGTAAAGATGGCGCACTTGAATCTAAAAGCGGTCACCCATCCACGAACCTACCCCGGCGGATGCTGTTTGACTTCGGTGATCGGACGGGAACCGGTCTTTACTAGCGTGCTACGGCCCTTGCCAATTGATTTTATTTCTACTGCAAATATTCACTAAACTTACAAACAATTTTATATAAATTTGCATATTTTCATTAATTATAATTAGTAGTAATAAGTAATATATTAGTAGGAAGGGCCGCGATTTGGCCAGACAGACGCTTGGCGTCCCAGACAGACGCCTGCCGTCACATATTAATGCATGTTTGCATGTAAAGGTGGCGCACTTGAATCTAAAAGCGGTCACCCATCCACGAACCTACCCCGGCCGATGCTGTTTGACTTCGGTGATCGGACGGGAACCGGTCTTTACTAGCGTGCTACGGCCCTTGCCAATTGATTTTATTTCTACTGCAAATATTAACTAAACTTACAAACAATTTTATATAAATTTGCATATTTTCATTAATTATAATTAGTAGTAATAAGTAGGAAGGGCTGCGATTTGGCCAGACAGACGCTTGGCGTCCCAGACAGACGCCTGCCGTCACATATTAATGCATGTTTGCATGTAAAGGTGGCGCACTTGAATCTAAAAGCGGTAGGTAAGGCCGCGATTTGGCCAGACGAACGCTTGGCGTCCCAGACAGACGCCTGCCGTCACATATTAATGCACGTTTGCTTGTAAAGGTGGCGCACTTGAATCTAAAAGCGGTCACCCATCCACGAACCGACCCCGGCGGATGCTGTTTGACTTCGGTGATCGGACGGGAACCGGTCTTTACTAGCGTGCTGCGGCCCTTGCCAATTGATTTTATTTCTACTGGTAATATTAACTAAAGTTTCAAACAATTTTAAATAAATTTGCATTAATTGTTTTTAATGATTGGTTTAATTTAGTAGGTAAGGCCGTGATTTGGCCAGACAAACGCTTGGCGTCCCAGACAGACGCCTGCCGTCACATATTAGTAGGAAGGGCCGCGATTTGGCCAGACAGACGCTTGGCGTCCCAGACAGACGCCTGCCGTCACATATTAATGCATGTTTGCATGTAAAGGTGGTGCACTTGAATCTAAAAGCGGTCACCCATCCACGAACCGACCCCGGCGGATGCTGTTTGACTTCGGTGACCGGACGGGAACCGGTCTTTACTAGCGTGCTATGGCCGTTGCCAATTAATTTGATTTCTACTGGTAATATTAACTAAAGTTTCAAAAAGTAGGTAAGGCCGCGATTTGGCCAGACGAACGCTTGGCGTCCCAGACAGACGCCTGCCGTCACATATTAATGCATGTTTGCATGTAAAGGTGGCGCACTTGAATCTAAAAGCGGTCACCCATCCACGAACCGACCCCGGCGGATGCTGTTTGACTTCGGTGATCGGACGGGAACCGGTCTTTACAGCGTGCTATGGCCGTTGCCAATTAATTTGATTTCTACTGGTAATATTAACTAAAGTTTCAAAAAGTAGGTAAGGCCGCGATTTGGCCAGACGAACGCTTGGCGTCCCAGACAGACGCCTGCCGTCACATATTAATGCATGTTTGCATGTAAAGGTGGCGCACATGAATCTAAAAGCGGTCACCCATCCACGAACCGACCCCGGCGGATGCTGTTTGACTTCGGTGATCGGACGGGAACCGGTCTTTACAGCGTGCTATGGCCGTTGCCAATTAATTTGATTTCTACTCGTAATATTAGCTGAAGTTTCAAACAATTTTATATAAATTTGCATTAATTGTTTTTAATGATTGGCTTTATTGGCGAAGTGTGCAACAGCACGTCTTCCAAAATATCAGTAGTAGGTAAGGCCGCGATTTGGCCAGACAAACGCTTGGCGTCACATATTAATGCACGTTTGCATGTAAAGGTGGCGCACTTGAATCTAAAAGCGGTCACCCATCCACGAACCGACCCCGGCGGATGCTGTTTGACTTCGGTGATCGGACGGGAACCGGTCTTTACAGCGTGCTATGGCCGTTGCCAATTAATTTGATTTCTACTGGTAATATTAACTAAAGTAGGAAGGGCCGCGATTTGGCCAGACAGACGCTAGGCGTCACATATTAATGTATGTTAGTAGGTAAGGCCGCGATTTGGCCAGACAAACGCTTGGCGTCCCAGACAGACGCCTGCCGTCACATATTAATGCACGTTTGCATGTAAAGGTGGCGCACTTGAATCTAAAAGCGGTAGTAGGAAGGGCCGCGATTTGGCCAGACAGACGCTAGGCGTCACATATTAATGTATGTTTGCATGCAAAGGTGGCGCACTTGAATCTAAAAGCGGTCACCCATCCACGAACCGATGGCATGGCCGTAGGAAGGGCCGCGATTTGGCCAGACAGACGCTAGGGGTCACATATTAATGTATGTTTGCATGCAAAGGTGGCGCACTTGAATCTAAAAGCGGTCACCCATCCACGAACCGATGGCATGGCCGTAGGAAGGGCCGCGATTTGGCCAGACAGACGCTTGGCGTCCCAGACAGACGCCTGCCGTCACATATTAATGCATGTTTGCATGTAAAGGTGGCGCACTTGAATCTAAAAGCGGTCACCCATCCACGAACCTACCCCGGCCGATGCTGTTTGACTTCGGTGATCGGACGGGAACCGGTCTTTACTAGCGTGCTACGGCCCTTGCCAATTGATTTTATTTCTACTGCAAATATTAACTAAACTTACAAACAATTTTATATAAATTTGCATATTTTCATTAATTATAATTAGTAGTAATAAGTAGGAAGGGCCGCGATTTGGCCAGACAGACGCTTGGCGTCCCAGACAGACGCCTGCCGTCACATATTAATGCATGTTTGCATGTAAAGATGGCGCACTTGAATCTAAAAGCGGTCACCCATCCACGAACCTACCCCGGCGGATGCTGTTTGACTTCGGTGATCGGACGGGAACCGGTCTTTACTAGCGTGCTACGGCCCTTGCCAATTGATTTTATTTCTACTGCAAATATTCACTAAACTTACAAACAATTTTATATAAATTTGCATATTTTCATTAATTATAATTAGTAGTGATAAGTAATATATTAGTAGGAAGGGCCGCGATTTGGCCAGACAGACGCTTGGCGTCCCAGACAGACGCCTGCCGTCACATATTAATGCATGTTTGCATGTAAAGGTGGCGCACTTGAATCTAAAAGCGGTCACCCATCCACGAACCTACCCCGGCCGATGCTGTTTGACTTCGGTGATCGGACGGGAACCGGTCTTTACTAGCGTGCTACGGCCCTTGCCAATTGATTTTATTTCTACTGCAAATATTAACTAAACTTACAAACAATTTTATATAAATTTGCATATTTTCATTAATTATAATTAGTAGTAATAAGTAGGAAGGGCTGCGATTTGGCCAGACAGACGCTTGGCGTCCCAGACAGACGCCTGCCGTCACATATTAATGCATGTTTGCATGTAAAGATGGCGCACTTGAATCTAAAAGCGGTCACCCATCCACGAACCTACCCCGGCGGATGCTGTTTGACTTCGGTGATCGGACGGGAACCGGTCTTTACTAGCGTGCTACGGCCCTTGCCAATTGATTTTATTTCTACTGCAAATATTCACTAAACTTACAAACAATTTTATATAAATTTGCATATTTTCATTAATTATAATTAGTAGTAATAAGTAATATATTAGTAGGAAGGGCCGCGATTTGGCCAGACAGACGCTTGGCGTCCCAGACAGACGCCTGCCGTCACATATTAATGCATGTTTGCATGTAAAGGTGGCGCACTTGAATCTAAAAGCGGTCACCCATCCACGAACCTACCCCGGCCGATGCTGTTTGACTTCGGTGATCGGACGGGAACCGGTCTTTACTAGCGTGCTACGGCCCTTGCCAATTGATTTTATTTCTACTGCAAATATTAACTAAACTTACAAACAATTTTATATAAATTTGCATATTTTCATTAATT
The DNA here is from genome assembly GCA_935421215.2 of Melolontha melolontha. Taxonomy (NCBI): domain Eukaryota; kingdom Metazoa; phylum Arthropoda; class Insecta; order Coleoptera; family Scarabaeidae; genus Melolontha; species Melolontha melolontha. The sequence continues at coordinate 11,341 of CAKXYW020000042.1, read as the reverse complement.
ATAATTAGTAGTAATAAGTAGGAAGGGCTGCGATTTGGCCAGACAGACGCTTGGCGTCCCAGACAGACGCCTGCCGTCACATATTAATGCATGTTTGCATGTAAAGGTGGCGCACTTGAATCTAAAAGCGGTAGGTAAGGCCGCGATTTGGCCAGACGAACGCTTGGCGTCCCAGACAGACGCCTGCCGTCACATATTAATGCACGTTTGCTTGTAAAGGTGGCGCACTTGAATCTAAAAGCGGTCACCCATCCACGAACCGACCCCGGCGGATGCTGTTTGACTTCGGTGATCGGACGGGAACCGGTCTTTACTAGCGTGCTGCGGCCCTTGCCAATTGATTTTATTTCTACTGGTAATATTAACTAAAGTTTCAAACAATTTTAAATAAATTTGCATTAATTGTTTTTAATGATTGGTTTAATTTAGTAGGTAAGGCCGTGATTTGGCCAGACAAACGCTTGGCGTCCCAGACAGACGCCTGCCGTCACATATTAGTAGGAAGGGCCGCGATTTGGCCAGACAGACGCTTGGCGTCCCAGACAGACGCCTGCCGTCACATATTAATGCATGTTTGCATGTAAAGGTGGTGCACTTGAATCTAAAAGCGGTCACCCATCCACGAACCGACCCCGGCGGATGCTGTTTGACTTCGGTGACCGGACGGGAACCGGTCTTTACTAGCGTGCTATGGCCGTTGCCAATTAATTTGATTTCTACTGGTAATATTAACTAAAGTTTCAAAAAGTAGGTAAGGCCGCGATTTGGCCAGACGAACGCTTGGCGTCCCAGACAGACGCCTGCCGTCACATATTAATGCATGTTTGCATGTAAAGGTGGCGCACTTGAATCTAAAAGCGGTCACCCATCCACGAACCGACCCCGGCGGATGCTGTTTGACTTCGGTGATCGGACGGGAACCGGTCTTTACAGCGTGCTATGGCCGTTGCCAATTAATTTGATTTCTACTGGTAATATTAACTAAAGTTTCAAAAAGTAGGTAAGGCCGCGATTTGGCCAGACGAACGCTTGGCGTCCCAGACAGACGCCTGCCGTCACATATTAATGCATGTTTGCATGTAAAGGTGGCGCACATGAATCTAAAAGCGGTCACCCATCCACGAACCGACCCCGGCGGATGCTGTTTGACTTCGGTGATCGGACGGGAACCGGTCTTTACAGCGTGCTATGGCCGTTGCCAATTAATTTGATTTCTACTCGTAATATTAGCTGAAGTTTCAAACAATTTTATATAAATTTGCATTAATTGTTTTTAATGATTGGCTTTATTGGCGAAGTGTGCAACAGCACGTCTTCCAAAATATCAGTAGTAGGTAAGGCCGCGATTTGGCCAGACAAACGCTTGGCGTCACATATTAATGCACGTTTGCATGTAAAGGTGGCGCACTTGAATCTAAAAGCGGTCACCCATCCACGAACCGACCCCGGCGGATGCTGTTTGACTTCGGTGATCGGACGGGAACCGGTCTTTACAGCGTGCTATGGCCGTTGCCAATTAATTTGATTTCTACTGGTAATATTAACTAAAGTAGGAAGGGCCGCGATTTGGCCAGACAGACGCTAGGCGTCACATATTAATGTATGTTAGTAGGTAAGGCCGCGATTTGGCCAGACAAACGCTTGGCGTCCCAGACAGACGCCTGCCGTCACATATTAATGCACGTTTGCATGTAAAGGTGGCGCACTTGAATCTAAAAGCGGTAGTAGGAAGGGCCGCGATTTGGCCAGACAGACGCTAGGCGTCACATATTAATGTATGTTTGCATGCAAAGGTGGCGCACTTGAATCTAAAAGCGGTCACCCATCCACGAACCGATGGCATGGCCGTAGGAAGGGCCGCGATTTGGCCAGACAGACGCTAGGGGTCACATATTAATGTATGTTTGCATGCAAAGGTGGCGCACTTGAATCTAAAAGCGGTCACCCATCCACGAACCGATGGCATGGCCGTAGGAAGGGCCGCGATTTGGCCAGACAGACGCTAGGCGTCACATATTAATGTATGTTTGCATGCAAAGGTGGCGCACTTGAATCTAAAAGCGGTCACCCATCCACGAACCGATGGCATGGCCGTAGGTGAGGCAGTAGGAAGGGCCGCGATTTGGCCAGACAGACGCCTGCCGTCACACATTAATACATGTTTGCATGTAAAGGTGGCGCACTTGAATCTAAAAGCGGTCACCCATCCACGAACCGACCCCGGCGGATGCTGTTTGACTTCGGTGATCGGACGGGAACCGGTCTTTACAGCGTGCTATGGCCGTTGCCAATTAATTTGATTTCTACTGGTATTATTAACTAAAGTTTCAAACAATTTTATATAAATTTATATAAAGTAGGTAAGTAGGTAGTAGTAGGAAGGGCCGCGATTTGGCCAGACAGGCGCTTGGCGTCCCAAACAGACGCCTGCCGTCACACATTAATGCATGTTTGCATATAAAGGTGGCGCACTTGAATCTAAAAGCGGTCACCCATCCACGAACCGACCCCGGCGGATGCTGTTTCACTTCGGTGATCGGACGGGAACCGGTCTTTACAGCGTGCTATGGCCGTTGCCAATTAATTTGATTTCTACTGGTAATATTAACTAAAGTAGGAAGGGCCGCGATTTGGCCAGACAGACGCTAGGCGTCACATATTAATGTATGTTTGCATGCAAAGGTGGCGCACTTGAATCTAAAAGCGGTCACCCATCCACGAACCGATGGCATGGCCGTAGGAAGGGCCGCGATTTGGCCAGACAGACGCTAGGGGTCACATATTAATGTATGTTTGCATGCAAAGGTGGCGCACTTGAATCTAAAAGCGGTCACCCATCCACGAACCGATGGCATGGCCGTAGGAAGGGCCGCGATTTGGCCAGACAGACGCTAGGCGTCACATATTAATGTATGTTTGCATGCAAAGGTGGCGCACTTGAATCTAAAAGCGGTCACCCATCCACGAACCGATGGCATGGCCGTAGGTAAGGCAGTAGGAAGGGCCGCGATTTGGCCAGACAGGCGCTTGGCGTCCCAAACAGACGCCTGCCGTCACACATTAATGCATGTTTGCATGTAAAGGTGGCGCACTTGAATCTAGAAGCGGTCACCCATCCACGAACCGACCCCGGCGGATGCTGTTTGACTTCGGTGATCGGACGGGAACCGGTCTTTACAGCGTGCTATGGCCGTTGCCAATTAATTTGATTTCTACTGGTAATATTAACGAAAGTTTCAAACAATTTTATATAAATTTATATAAAGTAGGTAAGTAGGTAGTAGTAGGAAGGGCCGCGATTTGGCCAGACAGGCGCTTGGCGTCCCAAACAGACGCCTGCCGTCACACATTAATGCATGTTTGCATGTAAAGGTGCCGCACTTGAATCTAAAAGCGGTCACCCATCCAGGAACCAACCCCGGCGGATGCTGTTTGACTTCGGTGATCGGACGGGAACCGGTCTTTACAGCGTGCTATGGCCGTTGCCAATTAATTTGATTTCTACTGGTAATATTAACTAAAGTAGGAAGGGCCGCGATTTGGCCAGACAGGCGCTTGGCGTCACATATTAATGTATGTTTGCATGCAAAGGTGGCGCACTTGTAGTAGGAAGGGCCGCGATTTGGCCAGACAGACGCTAGGCGTCACATATTAATGTATGTTTGCATGCAAAGGTGGCGCACTTGAATCTAAAAGCGGTCACCCATCCACGAACCGATGGCATGGCCGTAGGAAGGGCCGCGATTTTGGCCAGACAGACGCTAGGGGTCACATATTAATGTATGTTTGCATGCAAAGGTGGCGCATTTGAATCTAAAAGCGGTCACCCATCCACGAACCGATGGCATGGCCGTAGGAAGGGCCGCGATTTGGCCAGACAGACGCTAGGCGTCACATATTAATGTATGTTTGCATGCAAAGGTGGCGCACTTGAATCTAAAAGCGGTCACCCATCCACGAACCGATGGCATGGCCGTAGGTAAGGCAGTAGGAAGGGCCGCGATTTGGCCAGACAGACGCCTGCCGTCACACATTAATGCATGTTTGCATGTAAAGGTGGCGCACTTGAATCTAAAAGCGGTCACCCATCCACGAACCGACCCCGGCGGATGCTGTTTGACTTCGGTGATCGGACGGGAACCGGTCTTTACAGCGTGCTATGGCCGTTGCCAATTAATTTGATTTCTACTGGTAATATTAACTAAAGTTTCAAACAATTTTATATAAATTTATATAAAGTAGGTAAGTAGGTAGTAGTAGGAAGGGCCGCGATTTGGCCAGACAGGCGCTTGGCGTCCCAAACAGACGCCTGCCGTCACACATTAATGCATGTTTGCATGTAAAGGTGGCGCACTTGAATCTAAAAGCGGTCACCCATCCACGAACCGACCCCGGCGGATGTAGGAAGTAGGTAGTAGGAAGGGCCGCGATTTGGCCAGACAGACGCTAGGCGTCACATATTAATGTATGTTTGCATGCAAAGGTGGCGCACTTGAATCTAAAAGCGGTCACCCATCCACGAACCGATGGCATGGCCGTAGGAAGGGCCGCGATTTGGCCAGACAGACGCTAGGGGTCACATATTAATGTATGTTTGCATGCAAAGGTGGCGCACTTGAATCTAAAAGCGGTAGGAAGGGCCGCGATTTGGCCAGACAGACGCTAGGCGTCACATATTAATGTATATTTGCATGCAAAGGTGGCGCACTTGAATCTAAAAGCGGTCACCCATCCACGAACCGATGGCATGGCCGTAGGAAGGGCCGCGATTTGGCCAGACAGACGCTAGGGGTCACATATTAATATATGTTTGCATGCAAAGGTGGCGCACTTGAATCTAAAAGCGGTCACCCATCCACGAACCGATGGCATGGCCGTAGGAAGGGCCGCGATTTGGCCAGACAGACGCTAGGCGTCACATATTAATGTATGTTTGCATGCAAAGGTGGCGCACTTGAATCTAAAAGCGGTCACCCATCCACGAACCGATGGCATGGCCGTAGGAAGGGCCGCGATTTGGCCAGACAGACGCTAGGGGTCACATATTAATGTATATTTGCATGCAAAGGTGGCGCACTTGAATCTAAAAGCGGTCACCCATCCACGAACCGATGGCATGGCCGTAGGAAGGGCCGCGATTTGGCCAGACAGACGCTAGGCGTCACATATTAATGTATGTTTGCATGCAAAGGTGGCGCACTTGAATCTAAAAGCGGTCACCCATCCACGAACCGATGGCATGGCCGTAGGTAAGGCAGTAGGAAGGGCCGCGATTTGGCCAGACAGGCGCTAGGCGTCACATATTAATGTATGTTTGTAGGAAGGGCCGCGATTTGGCCAGACAGACGCTAGGCGTCACATATTAATGTATGTTTTGCATGCAAAGGTGGCGCACTTGAATCTAAAAGCGGTCACCCATCCACGAACCGATGGCATGGCCGTAGGAAGGGCCGCGATTTGGCCAGACAGACGCTAGGGGTCACATATTAATGTATGTTTGCATGCAAAGGTGGCGCACTTGAATCTAAAAGCGGTCACCCATCCACGAACCGACCCCGGCGGATGCTGTTTGACTTCGGTGATCGGACGGGAACCGGTCTTTACAGCGTGCTATGGCCGTTGCCAATTAATTTGATTTCTACTGGTAATATTAACTAAAGTTTCAAAAAGTAGGTAAGGCCGCGATTTGGCCAGACGAACGCTTGGCGTCCCAGACAGACGCCTGCCGTCACATATTAATGCATGTTTGCATGTAAAGGTGGCGCACATGAATCTAAAAGCGGTCACCCATCCACGAACCGACCCCGGCGGATGCTGTTTGACTTCGGTGATCGGACGGGAACCGGTCTTTACTAGCGTGCTACGGCCCTTGCCAATTGATTTTATTTCTACTGCAAATATTAACTAAACTTACAAACAATTTTATATAAATTTGCATATTTTCATTAATTATAATTAGTAGTAATAAGTAGGAAGGGCTGCGATTTGGCCAGACAGACGCTTGGCGTCCCAGACAGACGCCTGCCGTCACATATTAATGCATGTTTGCATGTAAAGGTGGCGCACTTGAATCTAAAAGCGGTAGGTAAGGCCGCGATTTGGCCAGACGAACGCTTGGCGTCCCAGACAGACGCCTGCCGTCACATATTAATGCACGTTTGCTTGTAAAGGTGGCGCACTTGAATCTAAAAGCGGTCACCCATCCACGAACCGACCCCGGCGGATGCTGTTTGACTTCGGTGATCGGACGGGAACCGGTCTTTACTAGCGTGCTGCGGCCCTTGCCAATTGATTTTATTTCTACTGGTAATATTAACTAAAGTTTCAAACAATTTTAAATAAATTTGCATTAATTGTTTTTAATGATTGGTTTAATTTAGTAGGTAAGGCCGTGATTTGGCCAGACAAACGCTTGGCGTCCCAGACAGACGCCTGCCGTCACATATTAGTAGGAAGGGCCGCGATTTGGCCAGACAGACGCTTGGCGTCCCAGACAGACGCCTGCCGTCACATATTAATGCATGTTTGCATGTAAAGGTGGTGCACTTGAATCTAAAAGCGGTCACCCATCCACGAACCGACCCCGGCGGATGCTGTTTGACTTCGGTGACCGGACGGGAACCGGTCTTTACTAGCGTGCTATGGCCGTTGCCAATTAATTTGATTTCTACTGGTAATATTAACTAAAGTTTCAAAAAGTAGGTAAGGCCGCGATTTGGCCAGACGAACGCTTGGCGTCCCAGACAGACGCCTGCCGTCACATATTAATGCATGTTTGCATGTAAAGGTGGCGCACTTGAATCTAAAAGCGGTCACCCATCCACGAACCGACCCCGGCGGATGCTGTTTGACTTCGGTGATCGGACGGGAACCGGTCTTTACAGCGTGCTATGGCCGTTGCCAATTAATTTGATTTCTACTGGTAATATTAACTAAAGTTTCAAAAAGTAGGTAAGGCCGCGATTTGGCCAGACGAACGCTTGGCGTCCCAGACAGACGCCTGCCGTCACATATTAATGCATGTTTGCATGTAAAGGTGGCGCACATGAATCTAAAAGCGGTCACCCATCCACGAACCGACCCCGGCGGATGCTGTTTGACTTCGGTGATCGGACGGGAACCGGTCTTTACAGCGTGCTATGGCCGTTGCCAATTAATTTGATTTCTACTCGTAATATTAGCTGAAGTTTCAAACAATTTTATATAAATTTGCATTAATTGTTTTTAATGATTGGCTTTATTGGCGAAGTGTGCAACAGCACGTCTTCCAAAATATCAGTAGTAGGTAAGGCCGCGATTTGGCCAGACAAACGCTTGGCGTCACATATTAATGCACGTTTGCATGTAAAGGTGGCGCACTTGAATCTAAAAGCGGTCACCCATCCACGAACCGACCCCGGCGGATGCTGTTTGACTTCGGTGATCGGACGGGAACCGGTCTTTACAGCGTGCTATGGCCGTTGCCAATTAATTTGATTTCTACTGGTAATATTAACTAAAGTAGGAAGGGCCGCGATTTGGCCAGACAGACGCTAGGCGTCACATATTAATGTATGTTAGTAGGTAAGGCCGCGATTTGGCCAGACAAACGCTTGGCGTCCCAGACAGACGCCTGCCGTCACATATTAATGCACGTTTGCATGTAAAGGTGGCGCACTTGAATCTAAAAGCGGTAGTAGGAAGGGCCGCGATTTGGCCAGACAGACGCTAGGCGTCACATATTAATGTATGTTTGCATGCAAAGGTGGCGCACTTGAATCTAAAAGCGGTCACCCATCCACGAACCGATGGCATGGCCGTAGGAAGGGCCGCGATTTGGCCAGACAGACGCTAGGGGTCACATATTAATGTATGTTTGCATGCAAAGGTGGCGCACTTGAATCTAAAAGCGGTCACCCATCCACGAACCGATGGCATGGCCGTAGGAAGGGCCGCGATTTGGCCAGACAGACGCTAGGCGTCACATATTAATGTATGTTTGCATGCAAAGGTGGCGCACTTGAATCTAAAAGCGGTCACCCATCCACGAACCGATGGCATGGCCGTAGGTGAGGCAGTAGGAAGGGCCGCGATTTGGCCAGACAGACGCCTGCCGTCACACATTAATGCATGTTTGCATGTAAAGGTGGCGCACTTGAATCTAAAAGCGGTCACCCATCCACGAACCGACCCCGGCGGATGCTGTTTGACTTCGGTGATCGGACGGGAACCGGTCTTTACAGCGTGCTATGGCCGTTGCCAATTAATTTGATTTCTACTGGTAATATTAACTAAAGTTTCAAACAATTTTATATAAATTTATATAAAGTAGGTAAGTAGGTAGTAGTAGGAAGGGCCGCGATTTGGCCAGACAGGCGCTTGGCGTCCCAAACAGACGCCTGCCGTCACACATTAATGCATGTTTGCATATAAAGGTGGCGCACTTGAATCTAAAAGAGGTCACCCATCCACGAACCGACCCCGGCGGATGCTGTTTGACTTCGGTGATCGGACGGGAACCGGTCTTTACAGCGTGCTATGGCCGTTGCCAATTAATTTGATTTCTACTGGTAATATTAACTAAAGTAGGAAGGGCCGCGATTTGGCCAGACAGACGCTAGGCGTCACATATTAATGTATGTTTGCATGCAAAGGTGGCGCACTTGAATCTAAAAGCGGTCACCCATCCACGAACCGATGGCATGGCCGTAGGAAGGGCCGCGATTTGGCCAGACAGACGCTAGGGGTCACATATTAATGTATGTTTGCATGCAAAGGTGGCGCACTTGAATCTAAAAGCGGTCACCCATCCACGAACCGATGGCATGGCCGTAGGAAGGGCCGCGATTTGGCCAGACAGACGCTAGGCGTCACATATTAATGTATGTTTGCATGCAAAGGTGGCGCACTTGAATCTAAAAGCGGTCACCCATCCACGAACCGATGGCATGGCCGTAGGTAAGGCAGTAGGAAGGGCCGCGATTTGGCCAGACAGGCGCTTGGCGTCCCAAACAGACGCCTGCCGTCACACATTAATGCATGTTTGCATGTAAAGGTGGCGCACTTGAATCTAAAAGCGGTCACCCATCCACGAACCGACCCCGGCGGATGCTGTTTGACTTCGGTGATCGGACGGGAACCGGTCTTTACAGCGTGCTATGGCCGTTGCCAATTAATTTTATTTCTACTGGTAATATTAACGAAAGTTTCAAACAATTTTATATAAATTTATATAAAGTAGGTAAGTAGGTAGTAGTAGGAAGGGCCGCGATTTGGCCAGACAGGCGCTTGGCGTCCCAAACAGACGCCTGCCGTCACACATTAATGCATGTTTGCATGTAAAGGTGCCGCACTTGAATCTAAAAGCGGTCACCCATCCAGGAACCAACCCCGGCGGATGCTGTTTGACTTCGGTGATCGGACGGGAACCGGTCTTTACAGCGTGCTATGGCCGTTGCCAATTAATTTGATTTCTACTGGTAATATTAACTAAAGTAGGAAGGGCCGCGATTTGGCCAGACAGGCGCTTGGCGTCACATATTAATGTATGTTTGCATGCAAAGGTGGCGCACTTGTAGTAGCAAGGGCCGCGATTTGGCCAGACAGACGCTAGGCGTCACATATTAATGTATGTTTGCATGCAAAGGTGGCGCACTTGAATCTAAAAGCGGTCACCCATCCACGAACCGATGGCATGGCCGTAGGAAGGGCCGCGATTTTGGCCAGACAGACGCTAGGGGTCACATATTAATGTATGTTTGCATGCAAAGGTGGCGCATTTGAATCTAAAAGCGGTCACCCATCCACGAACCGATGGCATGGCCGTAGGAAGGGCCACGATTTGGCCAGACAGACGCTAGGCGTCACATATTAATGTATGTTTGCATGCAAAGGTGGCGCACTTGAATCTATAAGCGGTCACCCATCCACAAACCGATGGCATGGCCGTAGGTAAGGCAGTAGGAAGGGCCGCGATTTGGCCAGACAGACGCCTGCCGTCACACATTAATGCATGTTTGCATGTAAAGGTGGCGCACTTGAATCTAAAAGCGGTCACCCATCCACGAACCGACCCCGGCGGATGCTGTTTGACTTCGGTGATCGGACGGGAACCGGTCTTTACAGCGTGCTATGGCCGTTGCCAATTAATTTGATTTCTACTGGTAATATTAACTAAAGTTTCAAACAATTTTATATAAATTTATATAAAGTAGGTAAGTAGGTAGTAGTAGGAAGGGCCGCGATTTGGCCAGACAGGCGCTTGGCGTCCCAAACAGACGCCTGCCGTCACACATTAATGCATGTTTGCATGTAAAGGTGGCGCACTTGAATCTAAAAGCGGTCACCCATCCACGAACCGACCCCGGCGGATGTAGGAAGTAGGTAGTAGGAAGGGCCGCGATTTGGCCAGACAGACGCTAGGCGTCACATATTAATGTATGTTTGCATGCAAAGGTGGCGCACTTGAATCTAAAAGCGGTCACCCATCCACGAACCGATGGCATGGCCGTAGGAAGGGCCGCGATTTGGCCAGACAGACGCTAGGGGTCACATATTAATGTATGTTTGCATGCAAAGGTGGCGCACTTGAATCTAAAAGCGGTAGGAAGGGCCGCGATTTGGCCAGACAGACGCTAGGCGTCACATATTAATGTATGTTTGCATGCAAAGGTGGCGCACTTGAATCTAAAAGCGGTCACCCATCCACGAACCGATGGCATGGCCGTAGGAAGGGCCGCGATTTGGCCAGACAGACGCTAGGGGTCACATATTAATATATGTTTGCATGCAAAGGTGGCGCACTTGAATCTAAAAGCGGTCACCCATCCACGAACCGATGGCATGGCCGTAGGAAGGGCCGCGATTTGGCCAGACAGACGCTAGGCGTCACATATTAATGTATGTTTGCATGCAAAGGTGGCGCACTTGAATCTAAAAGCGGTCACCCATCCACGAACCGATGGCATGGCCGTAGGAAGGGCCGCGATTTGGCCAGACAGACGCTAGGGGTCACATATTAATGTATATTTGCATGCAAAGGTGGCGCACTTGAATCTAAAAGCGGTCACCCATCCACGAACCGATGGCATGGCCGTAGGAAGGGCCGTGATTTGGCCAGACAGACGCTAGGCGTCACATATTAATGTATGTTTGCATGCAAAGGTGGCGCACTTGAATCTAAAAGCGGTCACCCATCCACGAACCGATGGCATGGCCGTAGGTAAGGCAGTAGGAAGGGCCGCGATTTGGCCAGACAGGCGCTAGGCGTCACATATTAATGTATGTTTGTAGGAAGGGCCGCGATTTGGCCAGACAGACGCTAGGCGTCACATATTAATGTATGTTTTGCATGCAAAGGTGG
>CAKXYW020000041.1:0-68038 GCA_935421215.2 Melolontha melolontha | reverse complement strand
TTGGAAGAGAAATGGGCAAAGAACGTCTTGGCAAGAAATCGCTTCCCATTCACGAGAATTGAAAGAGTGGTGCCGAAAGTGTGCTAATTGCGCCGAAAGTAATGGTCCCGAGAGATCCATGCGCCAATACAATGTGGGAAGCTCATTTGAAAAAATCGCCATAGGTGCCGCCGACCCTTTTCCAGAAAGCGTCAAAGGAAATAAATACATAATAGCGGTCATGGACTATTTTAATAAATGGGTTGAAGCATATGCTCTACAAAGTCAAGACGCTGGAACTGAAGCGGACGTGATTCTTAAGGAGTTTTGGCGTACCCCTGGAACTTCATTCCGATCAAGAGCGAAATTTCGAGTCCAGTCTTTTCGAGAAGATGTGTCAGCTTTTGGGCATTCGAAAAACAAGAACAACTCCCATGCATTCACAATCAGATGGGATGGTAAAACGAATGAACAAGACCATGTTCAGACACTTATCCAAAGTGATTTCCGAACACCAGAAAGATTGGGAAGAACACTTACCATTATTTCTAATGGCGCATCGGGCATCTATTCAAGAGACAACTGGGCAATCGCTCCAGCGAACGTGTTATTTGGCAGTGAATTACAACTGCCCTGTGGCTTGAAGTTTGAGAGCAAGATTGTTGATAATCAAAGATACCAACGTTGGTGCAAAGAATTTCATGACTTGACCTTTTTACAAGATGATAAAAGTAGTCATGTACATGCATCCAATTTAGATTTAAAAGCGCTGCAAACCCGTTGGTTCAATATCATTAAGTACATCATTAAATTATTTGCAAAAAAGGACACTTGCATCCAGTCATGATTGCTTAGCAAGATTTAAAAACTGCGGTCAAATTTTAAGACAATAGCAACCCGCACTGGTTAAGAAAATTACTTGATAGCGAGTTTTGTAACAGCACAATTAAAACGATACCAAAACGCTAGGCAGCAGCCGAAGATTATGGCAATTATAGATTAAATTTGTTCACCTTTTAAATAAATAGTTTTGAAGGAATAACACAACGAACACATTAATTATTACTGGACCTATATTGAATATACTTATTATTAGAAAGGTTTATTCGAGTAATATCCCATCGGTGTGACATTCCACAAGCGAAGTGCGCTCAACGTTGCTCGGTGACGACTGACAAAATATATATACGCGCGACCGTGCGATGTTACTCGAATGAACCTCTCTACTTATTATCAGAGAGCTGACTGAAGCGATTAAATGACCAATTGACCCGATAAAACGTGGCGGTCTTGGGTATAGTATGCATGTTATAACAGCCCACTATTTGCTTGCTCGATTGCATTCCTCGAGCAGCTGTTGTTATGTCCGTCGATATGAATAGTACATTGTGTCTATTCCTTCATAAATTCAATTCAACAGTAGCGTGTAAGACGGAATATACATTTCTATATTATTTCATTAAACTTCGTTGAAATAATCGCTTAAAAAATTATATCCGCTAATTTCAAAAGTATATTCTCGTGTTTACATGCTGTAATACATGCATATACATACTATATGCAAATGATACATGTATTTATTGTTCTTAAGATAGTATATTTTCTATAAGGGATTGTTTCTGGTTTTGTTTCTTTCAGTGTTATTTGGTTACAACTTTTAGTATTTAAAAAAATCCGTTTTATATTGTTATATTGTATATTTATCCTATAATTTTTTTATAAATATTAAGTTTAATTTACTACCTTATTTTTATTTTAGTCCATTTCTTTATGTTCTTAGTATTTCTCTTTATTTTCATTAACTATGAAGAATTCTCGTAGGGCAACCATGGTAGGATTGATTACAGGCTATACAAATTGTTTGCATATTCGTAATTATGCCGAGATATATTGCATAAGTTTAAGGCGTCCACAAAATTGTAATGTGCAGACACATGTTTCTTCGAAAACTCATTAAAATAACATATGACCATTTGCACGTGATACTTTTAACGAAGAACTGTGAAGCTTTCATGGCGGCCAATATCTCATTTAAGCTTAACAATCCACTCCTCAAGAGGTGAATCTACTTTACGTAAATACCAGTTACCAAAATGCTATTTGAGAACCATTGATAAAATACGAACCAACTTATCTGGTCATTATCTTTGGATAAGTGCAGACGAAACAGCAGATGTAATGGGACGAGATGTGTTAAATGTAGCTGTTGGTATTCTTCATCCGATAACTTCATACCAACCATACTTAATTGCAACTCAAATATTGCCAGCTGTAAATCGTGAAACAGTTGCAGAAGTAATTGATCAATGTATTCATAATATTCTGTCATCGGATAACAACTATAAAGACAAGACGCTATTAATTTTGACTGATGCGGCAGCTTATATGTTAAAAACAGGCAAGCTGCTTAAAGCAAGCTTATCCCAATATGCTACACGTTACCTGTGCAGCACATGCACTACACTGAGTATGTGAATACATCAGAGGTTATTTTCCAAATGTTGATAAGTTAGTTTCACCATTTAAGCAGATATATCTCAAAGCACCTTCACGAATGGCATTATATACAGAAATACTTCCAAATTTCCCTTTACCCCCATTTCCTGTATTAACTAGGCGGTGAACATGTTAATTAAAAAACTTTGTTTTTCATCTTCAAGATGATGATACGCAAAGCATTTCTAATCGTAAGCACCTGACGAAAATTTACAAAACCAGATAAACTTTATTAAGTAAAGCTAATTTCCAGTGTCTTACAGATACGATTACTTATTTACAAAATCAAGATATTAACCTAAAAGAGGCAATAATTAACTTAGAAACCGTTATCGATCGAATGAAAAGTATGCCTTCTGAATTTGGAAACAAGCTGAGACAAAAAGTTGATGCCATATTTAGCAGAAATCCAGATTTGAATATATCATATCAATTCTGCACAGAGCCAATTGAAACATCTATACATTCGAAGTATGGTGCACATTTGCAACATTTTAATCACGCACCCATCACCAGTTGTGATGTGGAACGGACATTTTCTATTTTTAAAGACGTTTTAACATCTAAAAGAACTAATTTAACACAGGAACACCTTGAACAAATTTTAGTTGTTCATGGTAATGTTTTACACTTTCATTGTTTCACAGAAAATACGTAGTTTTCAGATTTGTTCTTTGTAAATTATTTTGATTCAAAATTCGATACGCAATTGGCTTGTCAGCATTACTTTTGTTTCAGCAGTAGTTGCTACCGGTTACCAAACCGTTTATTACATTCGCTCTGTTGTGCGAATACAAGGTAGACGGCTATGGGCCATGAATCGCTCGAGTCCGCTCTCTGCTTATTATACTCGATCTACATGTATTAGCTACATATATATGACTAAAAGAACAACTACTATTAATTAAAGTCATGCAAGTACTCACTTGCAAAAATGGTTTGGCGACAGACCAGCCCTATTCAGTTTAGTATAAATCCTTGGACGAGCCCAGTTAGCTTCAATTTCCGAAATCCCGAACCATTTTCCTAAAATATTTGAAAATGTAATAACAAAAATTTTTATTTTTTTAAACAAAGTGATGCGTAAACTTTCATGAATTTGTATAAACATACAACAATGTTATTTATGTTGGGGTAACTGAATAACTGACAAATCGTTCTTGCATTATCCCTTAATTAATTTACGCATGTTGTTTCGTATTTTTTACAGTGTTTATTTTTTTTATATCATTATTCGTTTAGCTGTTTCCGTAAATAATTCAAATGTGACGGCTCCTGTCCAGAAAGAGGCATGGAATATATGTACATTAGAGTGCCCTTATTTTAAAATTTTTTGAAATGTTGAAACGGTACCCTCTCATATTTTTTCCATTGGACTAGAAAATAACTCACGTAAATTTTTTCGCCTCCCCGACCACGCCTTCCCTAAGTGACGGGGCTCTGAAGATAGCACTATGAATTGTCGTACGATTTCGATTTGTTTGAATCTGCAATGCTTTTGTTTATTGCTATGATGAAGAAATTTAACTTAGTAGATGCTACCTACGCGATCCAAATAGTAGCAGGCACGCTTGCAACTTGCAACAAGGCTGACGCTCGATGTTCAGCGAATACCCCTCTCTCTCGGTCTGACCCACCTGAAGGTGGACGCTCCGAAGAATTACCCCTGCCGACTAGCTCAAAAGTAAGGAGAGGGTGTGGGATCAAAGATCGATCGATGTTACAAGGCGCCACCGCATACAAGTCCACGGCAAGGCGCAACCCCGTATACACGGCTGCGGGTGGAACTTAGGTGGCCTCAGTCACAAGAGAGAATTGTATTCCCCCAACCTTGTTGCTGCCAAAAACGTGAAACTGTGCTCTCCCCAACACCCGTAGGGAAAGAAATCAAACACGAAAGTCAAATTCAACAATAAACTTTAATAAATGCAAGTCAAGTTACAACAATCCCTCAGGTCAAATCAAATAATATTAACAATACGGAATCTATCAAAGGTAGCTTAATAAAACAATACAAACTAGAGATCGTGAAATTCAGAATATAAAAGAAGGAAGCTTAAATATGTAAATCAAAATATATAAAAAAAAAGGTAATACAGTATACTAATACGTTAATCAGTCGAGGTTAAGCCTCTCTGTATAAAGTGACAAGTATGACAAGAGATAACAAAGTGGCTTCTAACAAAAGTATATACCCCACAAATTAAATGGCCACCGGGTATACCTACAAAATAAATAAATATCTACAGGAAAATAAAATTAACAGAGAAAAAGCTTTAATATTAACTAAGGTGTACGTAAAATAACCAAAAGCACAGGTACACCTGTTACGTTAGCGCCACCCTGTATACACAGGTGATTATTAAATGAACAACTAAAACTAATACGTCAATTTAACAAATTTGAAATAAATTAGAACGCCAGAATGAATTCATACAGTGGTTCCTTACATAAACGATTACAGATAAATTAAACTTGAGTTAGGTCTTGACGTAACCCCAATTATAAAACAGAAGTTCTACTGAAGGTACTGAGCCTCGTGAATAATATTGATAAATGCTACGGTTGCTAGAAATAACAGACAACCTTATAGTTAATAAAAATAAAATGAGTATTAACGTATTATTACCTTACGTACTAAGTTGGTGGGTGAAGCCCTTAATCTGACTACAAAGAGAGTTAGGTTATACACCAGAATATCTCAGAGAAAGGTGAAGCCCCTCTCTAGAGTTCTTAAAAGATTTAAAAAAATTAATAAAAGTATCACACTATCGAAGATTCTAAATTGCAAGAGAGAATCTTGTCAACAAGATCCTCTTGAAGTCACCAAACATTATAGCCACACTTAGCTTGCACAGAAAATAAGGGGGCCTAGTCCTCTTGGAGTCTTTCCTCCTGGTCAATTCTTCCAGTAGGCTACTCGGAAGAGTCTGTTTTCCCACCAGAGATTCTCGGTCCCAAAATGGCCGTAGATAGCCACGTGGAAAGAAACTTCTTGAAAAAATTTTATCAAATAAAATTATTAGATGCTAATCACTCGGAATCTAGCACTAATTATTAAACAATCCTAAGAAGAAAATACGAAATAAGTAAGGTTTCAGTACATAAAAATAATTCTTACCGCAGAAATGCTTCTTTGCACCAAAGAATTCAAGTTAGCGCATGGATGTCTTAAGAACAAATGTCCGAAAAATACCTCGTGTTACAAACAATGGCCGTCGCTCGTCACCCAAAATGTTCGGAAACATAAACGAAGGAAAATAAAAGCTCAAAATCTCCCAAACGATTGAAGATCGTCTTAAGAGTCCAACAGAACACATTTCGTCAATTAATTAATTAGCAGAAGTCGGCAATTACATTACAAAACAATTACCTCCCACGTACAGATCTCTGTAAATGGAAGAAGCCAAAATGCCGGACAGAGGGCGCTTCAAACGAAAGAATTAATAAATAGTAAATTAAATCAGTAAATCAAGACTAATCAAAAAGGAAAATGCGTCTAGACGGACTTAAAATTCAAAACAAAAATTACCACAACATAAGAGTGGGTAACGAAGTTACAAAATTCGAGAAAAAGCGAATTACGGCGTGAATGACTAAGCGGAAAAATATATTTTTAAAGAGGCGGCGATGCGTTAAATACTACAACTATAGAAATAACTTGAACATAAGTAGATGGCGCAAAACTAAACATAGATAAAAATCATATGAAAAGAAATATAGGGTCGGTCAAAATAATCGAACCTGAAATAAACATTTGGAGGAATTAACGTTTTGAAAGACTTAAGAGGCAGGTTAATTAACAAACTAATAACATAAAATAGAATAAATCGTACATGTTGAAAAATAAGCGGACCAAGTTGACTTGAGGAGCTTAAAATAGAAGTAAATGGATTAAAAATATACTAGCAGAACGCTGAGTGATTTTCTACACGTAACATAGAACATAGATGGAGGTAGCCCCATGTGGAGTGGGCTATGATGCCTGCAGATCAATTTTCGCTACACAAGAAAATCGGTTGGATCTGCTTATAAGCACTGGAGTAGACCTCATTTAGGTGTTTTTAAGTTTTTTGTTTTAAATTTTTTACGGTGCTCTACCATTTTCTACTATTTGACGTAAATATAACTCATGCAAATTTTTACGCCCGCACGACCACGCCTATACTTTTATTTTTTTAGATGAATTTCTTATTTTTAATTATTATCTTAATGTTACGTTTTCCTCATGAAATAGTTTTATTTAAATAAAAACTTGTTAAAAAAAAAAATTTTAAAAAGTTATAAAAGAATAAAGGAACATTTTTAGGGCCCGCACCATAGGGAAGGGGCGTAAAAATTTGCATGAGTTATATTTACGTCAAATAGTAAAAAATGGTAGAGCACCGTAAAAATTTTAAAACAAAAAACTTAAAAACACCTAAAAGAGGTCTACTCCAGTGCTTATAAGCAGATCCAACCGATTTTCTTGTGTAGCGAAAATTGATCTGCAGGCGTCATAGCCCACTCCACATGGGGCTACCTCCATCTATGTTCTACTAATTTAAATTTCTTCATCATAGCAATAAACAAAAGCATTGCAGATTCAAACAAATCGAAAACATACGAACAATTCATAGTGCTATCTTCAGAGCCCCGTCGCTTAGGGAAGGCGTGGTCGGGTAGGCGAAAAATTTTACGTGAGTTATTTTCTAGTCCAATGGAAAAAAATGAGAGGGTACCGTTTCAAAATTTCAAAAAATTTTAGAATAAGGGACACTCTAATATACATACATCTCTTCTTCAAGATTATTCTTTGAATAGCCCACTGATACAAGAGAACAATATGATGCGAGGTTTCTGCTTCATTTACTACAAAACAAATTTGACTGCCATTCTGTTCTGTCACAGCAACATTTTGTAGTACCGTCTCATTTAACCCGTTCGTCGAACAAATTCAGCATCCCGATCGTAAACACAAATACTTCATTGAAAGCAACTCTGTCACATATGATAAACAATGCGAACAAATATTACCGACCTTTTCTTTAATTGAACTTATATAGCGACCACTGCTTTGTGATAATTTTTTTAGACGTAGTAAGTTTGTAATTTGTCTTCTATGTCGAAACTTTTAGTTTCTGTTAGACAATCAATTTTATTATTATCTTAATTGGCATCTTAAATCTTCGTCATCTTTATTTATATGTATGTGAGCTTATATTCCACATTGTTATTTTTTAGAAAATAAGAATTCCTACCTCGTAAATACTGTGAAACAAGCAGTTTCCTTTTAAGAAAATAATTACTTATTATAATTCTTCATTGCCAAGACAACGAAATCTATGTTGATTATTGACTTCTTCCTAAGCGTTGTGATTTGGTTGGAAAAATGTATATGGCGTTATTCAATTTTATTCAGCGTTAGCCACATGAAGTTGAAAACTGTATATAATGACTAAAGTAGTTACCTATATATGTTCATACACAAGTGATTGAATGGTGCTATAATATTCGTCAAGGAAAAGTAGGATCCCTTCTATTACATACTCGTGTTGCAGCATTAGATGAAAATGTGTAAAATATGAAACAGTTAGGAATTACTTTAAATGCAAATAGTCACACTAAAGTCTGAGAACATCTTGTAATATATTTGTCTTTTCGGGGTTCTTATATAAAACCAACGGTAATTTAAACACAAATGAAAACTGAATACACTAAATAAGAATTTAAAAACTAATAACTAATAACATTTATTTGCACATTTATATAGTAATCACAGGGCGACATTTATTCGTTGAATGAATTAAGTCCCTCTTGAATGGTATTTATATTTACGGGAAAATTTCCCGTTTGTTCGATCTCTCGATTCATTCCTATCGATATCTTTCTAAACAGTGCGCGACGTGTGATACGTGACGTATCGTTGGATGAGTCATACAATCTCAAATGTTGGGCATCATTCCAATATTCATAGTGTGTATTCATTGTAGTTAAGCCTTATCATTATAGCATTTTTAAAAATTATGACAAAAAAATTAAATTAAAGCTTTTAAATTCACTTTATTGAAATATTATCGTAATACGATAATTGTTTCGCCTACACACTAAAATAAGGTACAAACTAGTAACGGTAAACATAAGTGCAAAAAATATTGCTATTATTTTATGGTATTTTTAAAATGAGAGAAATGACGCAAGCCGATAATGAATAAGTTCGTAGCGTTTTTTGGTTTCAAGGATGAGAGGCATATGTCAAAGTTACTTTAATGTATTATTCTCTAATTGAATAGTTTTTTCAGTTTGTGAAGAGCTGCAAACATTATATGAGTCCTTGACAAAAGAAAATTGAATATCAAGTAGATAAAACGAGCATTTCCGACATATTTTTTTGTTTGCTTTCAATAGAGGAGTTAATGCATGGAAAGTCGCAGAAACTATTTAAAATTTATAAAAAAATCAGTATAGAATTTAATTTAAACACTTACTATTATTATTTTAACATCTATGTAATTGAAATTTCAAAATGTAACTAGGAGAATTTTTCTTCAAAAGTAACTATTTTTACACGAAATAGTTCGTTAATACCTGTATACATACCTTTTACAGCATCAATACAATATTCAGCGGTCTCTCTATCGGAAAAATACACAAATGCATAATCATAATTCTTATAAATTTTTGTTATGAAAGATATGGGAACAAGCTTTGCTAGAAAATAGTAAAGGTCCTCGGCATTCAAATTGGGATCCAAATTGCGAAGGTATAATTTTTTAACCTATAAATGAAATAAGAAAATCAATATGCGTGAAAATATAATATTTAATTATTGTTTATATATAATTCATTTAAATTATTTTCATATACCATATAAGTAGGTACATAGATATGTATTTTTACGAGCAATTCTTATGGTATTTTTATATTACACATTCTAAGAGAGATTTTTATAAAAATGAAATGTAAATGCACTATATATGTATTTACATAACTTCTAGGTTTAAAAACTAATGCAATTACTTTAATAACATGTTTTTCTTTAAATCTTATCTTCATTTTTAGACAAAGTTATTCAGCATGTCCACGTTATTACAATTTCATACTTTTACATCTTTACCGTTTCAAATAGCGTATATTAAGTTGGTGCAAATAGAACGTGAGAATCGAGAGTGAATTTAAAATTGTTCAGCTTAGTTTTCACACTTCTAAAATATCGCCCAATATTGTTTAGATAAATTTGGCCCGTTTAGATTACTGCGAAACAAAATTTTTAGGTGTTTGGTTGGACACGGAATTAAACTTTAGGATTACATTTTTTTTCATGATGTGACAATCACATTCATAACTTTGAAACAAATAAAAATGGATATACAAGTTTTGCGTTTTTTGTTACTTGAAATGAAGTCTACTTTACACTCCTAAAATTTGAACCTAACGATACGGGACGTCTTGAATATTAATGGTGGTTGGAAATTAAAAATGCAAAGTTTGTTTCTAGTGTTGAAATCTATTAGGTTTTGTCTATGCCATTTATTTATTAAGTTATTATTTTCCTTCTGAATTTTTTCTTTTGATCATTTCTTTCCTCTTTGTAGGTGGACTTACTGTGTAATAGTTTCTCTATTTTTTTCGTATATCTCTCGAGGAATGATCACAGTTTTATTTGATTTATCTGCTGTTGTTATTATGATGTGGGGATTGTCGTGGACAAATCTTTTTATTTGTTTAATGAATTTAATCGCATATGACTTGATATATTTTTTTATTATCTATTTTTTATGCTTATGGTTCTTGATTATATTACAGATTTTGCTAGATATTTCGTTTTGTTTATCTTTTGTATTTCAGTTTCAATGCTTTTAGTCATTAATTGGTATTTTATTTTGTGGCATATTTAATTTGTGTCCTAGGCTAAGTACGTATTTAACATTATCCCGAATATTTATATTAGTCATATTAATAATTAATAAAATTGTTAATTTTATAATCTATCTTTAAGTGTTGTTTTTTTATTCGTTTTTCTACTTTGTTTTGTAATTTATTTTTGTTTATCAGGAAATGATTATTGTAAATTTTAGATTCTATTTCTTCGGAGCTATTTAAAATATGAGGAGGCAATTTCTGTACGATATTTTTGAAGTTTGAAATGATTTTATTAAATGTATTAATGCCACAAATGGTTTGAGCTATCGTGATGCTAAAATTTGAAAGTAACAGAAATTCATCATTTTTTAAAAATTTGCTTTAAGTTTTGAAATTTGTTTCAGTCCATAACGCTCGTTTATTTTGTCGCAAACTATCGTCCTCTTTATTTTATTTTGCTCCGTTTCCAATAAACCTACCTGTATATTTATTGATCACCGTTTATTTGCATGAGATTGCGAATTGATTTTGTTCCTATCGATTGATTTTTCCTTAGTCCAATTTTTTTTTGGATGTGCGTTGCTCTCTTCGTAGGCAGATGTAAGATCGACGTCATCTCAAGAGGATGTTCAACAGTTTTTCGTACGACCGCGTGTTTGTTACTGAATGAGGCTTAATTATCTTTCTTAATGAAGTTGCTTATAGCCTTCTGTCTACAGGATTTTCTTTACGGCACGATGCTTAATCAATTGTTTCGATTACCCGTTTGGGGATTTTTTTTTGGTTGAACGAGAGCGTTTCATTTCTCATTATTAGAGATTTTGTGTAATTTAAAATCCATTGGAAAGAACGTTCTGGTATGTAGTCTGATCATTAATTTATTTTATTTAATGATTATTCGTTATTCGCTTCTTTAATTTAGATGGTTCTACCTATGCGCTACGAACAATAGGATCGGTGTTTTGGTGGCATTCTCGACGGAGGCTTCGTTAGACGTAGGAGAATATCTGCTTTCCCCTCGGACACGTCGAATGAGAACACCTCACGCTGACGGACAATCGAGCTAAGCGTTTCCTTTTTCTATTCTCATCTTTATTTGAGTTTATTTATTAAATTTGCCTATTTACTTGACTTATTATCATTAATTAAGTTTTATTACACACTTCACGCATAATTTGTACGATCTAAATCATTAATTTAGTTATTAAATTATATCCAAATTATGAGTTACGTGCTATAATATTTAGTTTTAGTTTTTGTTGTACAGGTGCGTTCTGGACTTTTTTTTGTAGCTGCGTATTCATCTAGTTCACAAATGATAATTCGAAATTATAAGCCCGATTTATTGGGCTGTCTAGAGGCATTTACTATTTGAATGCGAAAACAAATATCCTAAATTAACAATAACAATATGGATATTTGAAATAAATTACTCAAAGACTTAGGTTTAAAATTAATCCAATTAAAAATCAGATTTAAATTAAATGAATTGAGGAGAGAAAAAAACAGACTTCTTGAGGAAGTTAATTATTTAAATTCCAACAAAACGTTAAGAGAAAAAGATATGAAGCCGTAAAATAACTTAATGACTAATTGCTTATTAACATTAACGTATAAACTAGAACATATAACTTTTAATTTTAAAAATCGTAAAGTTTTGAAATAAAATTCCTTTTTAACGTACAACTAATACTAAAAACTTTACCGTAGCGATGTCTTTGAGTTACACGAAAAGTTGTTTCTTTTGACTAAAGAAACATGTGGAAAATTACTTTGAATTCGAGAATAAATTTATGCAATAAAATATATATAACAACCCGTACAAATAACTAAATATTCAAACATGCTTTTTTTACCTTAATTTAAACAAAAATGAATATGAGATAGAATTACGTAGCTACAAAAAAAAGTCCAGAACGCATCTGTACAAAGAAAACTAAAACTAAATATTATAGCACGTAACTCATAATTTGGATATGATTTAATAACTAAATTAATGATTTAGATCGTACAAATTATTCGTCAAGCATGTAATAAAACTTAATTAATGATAATAAGTCAAGTAAATAGGAAAATTTAATAAATAAAGTCAAATGAAGTTGAGAATAGAAAAAGGAAACGCTTAGTTCGATTGCCCGTCGACGTGAGGTGTTCTTCTTCAACGTGTCCGAGGGGAAAGCAGATATTCTCCTACATCAAACAAAGCCTCCGTCGACAATGTTACCAAAATGCGGATCCTATTGTTCGTAGCGCTTAGGTAGAACCATCTAAATCAAAGAAGCGAATAACGAATAAGCATTAGGTAAATAAAAAAAATTAATGATCGCACTATATACCTGAACGTTTCTTCCAATTGATTTTGAATTACACAAAATATCTAATAATGAGAAATGAAATGTTCTCGTTCAACCAAAAAAATCCCCAAACGGGTAATCGAAACATTTGATTAAGCAACATGCTGCTAACGAAAATCCTGTAGACAGAAGGCTATAGGCAACTTTATAAAGAAAGATAGTTAAGCCTCATTCAGTAACAACCACGTGGTCGAACGAAAAACTATTGAACGTCCTCTCGAGATGGTGGCGATCTTACATCTGCCTACGAAGAGAGTAACGCACCTCCAAAAAAAAAATTGGACTAAGGGAAAATCAATCGAAAGGAACAAAACCGATTCGCAATCTCATGCAAATAAACGGTGATCGATAAATATACAGATAGGTTTACTGGAAACGGGGCAAAATAAAATAAAGAAGACGCTAGTTTGCGACAAAATAAACGAGCGTTATGGACATGTAACAAATTGTGAACTGAAAAATCTATATAGTTTGCTCAATTTTATAAATGTAAAGGTGTTATTTGTAACGATCCGCATCTTACCAACAAGTTTCTTCTGTTAACTGGTTTTCCAGTTTTTTCTGATTTTGATATTCTTTGATGACTTTGGGATCTTCTTCTTGCTTTATGTAATTATATATTTCACGATGTAATTGTTCCATTTTATTAGCACTTCACGCCTTGTGCTATGTATCGAGATAGTTATTTCATTTCTTGACCTTTGTATATTATAGATTTTCTTTATTCGGCGATTTAAGGTCTGTGTCAATTAAATATTTATTTATTTAAAATAATTTTACTCTTACGTGTTTCGACGAATATTGTCTTTTGACAGTTTTTTTAAAATGTAAACATACAATTATATAATTATAAAAATGGCAGAATATACTATCATATTTATGTATGTGATGATATGGTTTTCTTACGATTAGTTAAAATTACATTATTAAATTAATACATTCAACACTAGATCTTTATATACATATGTACATATTCATGAAGCTAAATTGCAGATCGCTACTATACATTATTAAATTATTATTATTAGGTACATTTAAGTGGTAATTCATATATCGAAAAGAAGCTGTGGGTATATTGTATAATTTGTATAAATAGTACCCTGTCAATCATAGGTTATAGAAATTTCAAGAAAATTAATACTGTTGTTGAATTTATTAAAATAATAGTCTATTTTATTTATCGGTATACATGTTACGTTGTCTACATATCTTTTAAAGAAAATAGGGTTGAAATCTAATAAATTGATAATGTTTTGTTCCACATGTTCCATTACCAGATTTGCAATAGGAGCAGCTAAAGGAGAGTTCATGGCAATACCAAATGTTTGACTGTAAAAAAAATTGTATTGAAAATATGTGTTGTTAAGCCAGAAATGTATACTTCCAATAAATTCGTTTTTATTTTGTGATGTGTGTGAACTAATTTTATCCCATTTGGATTCTATTGTATTTATAGCTAGATTTGCAGGAATGTTAGTGTATAAGATTCTACATAAAGTGATGTATTCCGTTTTTCCTAACATCTTAGATATGCTATCATTTAGAAATTGTGGTATATTATTAGTAAGGGCTTGTATGTTTGATACTGTGATGTGAGACATCCGACGATAAGTCAGACGAGCGGTGTCACGTTCCGAATACGTCACTAAGTCTCCCGGACCTCCTATGAAAGAGCTTCTGGAAGGTCCTCGAATGAGCTATAGGCCTGTATAAGCCCTCAAAGACGGAGGGAGAGAATCAGACGACCAGCAACCGGCAACGAGTATTGTGATATAAATAGGCACTATGGAATAAATATTGAAATAAATGCTGTTATAGTTTTAAGTGTTATGTAGTGTATTTTATCTTATTATTAACATAGTGCGTGTTTAAAATTACTGTTAATTTTAATTAAACGGACCCAGAAAGACAAATATTTTACAGTGGTGTCAGTGTGGAATTAAGTAATAAATAACGG
Organism: Melolontha melolontha; assembly: GCA_935421215.2. Lineage (NCBI taxonomy): Eukaryota > Metazoa > Arthropoda > Insecta > Coleoptera > Scarabaeidae > Melolontha > Melolontha melolontha. The sequence goes on along the minus strand of CAKXYW020000041.1, from coordinate 53,410 downwards.
ACGGACTAAATGGTCAATTGAGTGTTAATTAAATATTCAATTAAATAAATATACAGTGTGGAAGGACGTTTATTTTAAATATCGCCATGGCAAATAAAATAAAACTCATTGACTTAAAAGTAACTGATTTGGAACGAGAATTAGAGGAGAGGGATAAGGATAAATCCAGTAAAAAACGTAGTCGTCAGTTTGAAGATGAAAATCGACAGTTTCAAGATATTTGGATCGAAAAATACTTTTTTATTTCATCGCATAACAAAAGTGTCTGTTTAATATGCAAGAGTAGTGTTTCTATTCCGAAGGAATATAATATGAAAAGGCATTATGAAACCCAGCATCATACTTTTACCAAATTAACCGGCGAAAATCGAACCCACAAAATTTCCACTTTACAAAGGGAACTAATGGGCCAGCAAGCTATGTTTACAAAACCAATTCAAGATGCTGAAACAGCTACGGAAGTTAGCTTTGAAATATCTCGAATAATAGCGAAAACTTGTCGGCCTTTTAAAGATGGTGAGTTTGTTAAGCAATATTTAGATATCGCCGCAAAAAAAAAGTGTACGAAAGATGCAAAGAGGTTTTAGAAAATTCAACTAAATCGGATGACTGTTCAAAGAAAACTTACCACATTAGCAGCTAATATAGAAGAGCAATTGGCTACAAAATCGAAAAGTTTTGAGTATTTTTCTATAGCACTCGACGAATCTACATATATAAGTTCCACTGCTCAACTCTTAATATTTTTACGAAGTGTATCGCAAAATTTTGATGTGAGTGAAGAACTGATCGGTATGAGTACTTTGATAAGTCAAACCAAGGGGAGTGAGATGCTCAAAGCTCTTCTGGAAAAATGTTCTATAATGGATTTGGATTTAACGAAATTATCTGGAATTACGACTGACGGAGCACCTTCAAAATCTGGGTTAATAACTATGTTAAAAGAGTATTTACAAACTAAAAACATAGATACCAAGGAATTAATGCAGTTTCATTGCATTATACATCAAGTTCAAAATTGTTGGGATTTGAAAATGTGATGAAAGTTGTACTACCTACTGTAAACTTTATAAAATCACGAGGTCTCAATCACCGACAGTTCCCACAATTTCTCGAGGATATTGAATGCGAATATGGTGATCTCCTGTTTTACACTGAAGTAAGGTGGCTAAGTCGTGAGTTGTCACTAGAGCGGTTTCTTAACTTGATTGAAGAAATCAAAATATTTCTGGCGGAAAAGAAAAAGGACGTCTCCGAACTCGACAACCCTGATTGGCTGTGTGACTTAGCGTTTCTTGCAGACATCATAAATTACTTGAATGGCTTAAATACGCGACTCCAAGGCAAAGATCAATTGATTTCGCAGTTATACTCTCATGTTTCGTCCTTTCAATGCAAATTGAATCTTTTCAGGACACAAATCAATTCAGCCAATTACAGCCATATTCCGAACTACAAAAAATATGGAGAAATTCAATAAAACTGATGTCAATTTCGCTTATGTTGAAAAAATTGATATTTTAATACAAGCTTTTCATGATCGTTTTCTAGACTTCAAAAAAGTTAAACCTCTATTAGACATTTTCAGCAATCCTTTCAACATTTCACCCGAAAATGCACCGGAATCAATAGAGCTGGAATTGATTGACATGCAAAATGATGATAATTTACGAAACAAGTTTAATGAAGGTAATTTACTCAACTTTTACCGTTGCTTATAAAGAGTTGAGAATAAATGCATTGAAATGCGCAAACTTATTTGGATCGACGTATATTTGTGAGCAAACGTTTTCAGTGATAAAACTTTTACGTGTGGCGACAAGTAATGTGGAGCCAAGCATAAACAAAATTGTTAGGTCAATGCAATGTCATGCATCTAAATAATAAAACATGAAATATTACATTGTAATGATTAGATTACATTACGATTACATAATTACAGCAAACATTTTTTAACGTTGTTTTATTTTTATCATTTGTAGTAATTCATACTATTTAAAAATAAACATATTTGTGTTAATAAGTATTCTTTGTAGTGGCCCGTCCTTGGCTTATAATTTTCCCGAGTGGACCCTGTTCCCTATAAGTCCGTGCATCCCTGATTTAAAACAATCCTACATGTTTCGACAAATGATGCCTTTTTATTTATTTATAAAATATAAAATATAAAATATTAATGTCATACTTATACATTTGTAGTTGCCATGGATAAAATTATTCAAAGATACATTCCAGTTTAATAATAATAAATTATGCCTTAGTATTCTAAAATAGATGACAACAAAAACAGGGAAAAGCACGACATGAGTTATTATTATACCGGTGGTCCATTTATCGTTGCCCCCCCAAAAATTTGGAAGCAGTCAGTTTTATGAAAAAAATTTTCAAGTAAAAGTTTTACTACAAGAAGTGTCCTATCTGATGGTTAAGCAGTCGTACACCAAGGAGAACGTATGAAGATCATACGAAGGTCAATTTTTTTTTTTAATAGAACATGGCATTTTTTTCCAAATTCTGAAAAAGGATGTAATTGCGAGTAGAAAAGTACTAAAACTCATGTGGCCTAAAATTAAGATTCAGCGAAATATTCAGAAAAACAAAAAAAATTACAAAAATTTATTAAAAGAATAACATAAATAGACACAAAATATCCGATCACCCCCGGGCTACACTAATTTAATTTAATCGGGACAATTGTTTCGGAAACTTCGGACTCATTAAAGTAAATGTTCAAAGTGTTGACCTTCAACCTCGATACGCTTTAGAATTCTCCGACTAAACGAATCATGGACGTTTATTAGCACGTCTTCCGTAATTTCTGAGCATGCATTTATTATCCTTTTCTGCATATCTTCCGGTGTTGTTGGGGCAGTACGGTACACTTTCTCTTTCATTGAACCCCACAGAAAATAATCGAGAGGGGTCAAATCTGGAGAACGAGCAGGCCAGATGTAGGTCCGCCGCGTCCTATCCAGTGATCGCTGTAATCCCTGTTTAATATTTCTCGAGCCGCGTGTGAATAATGAGCTGGACACCCATCATGTTGGTACCACATTGTGGCTCGCCGCTCTAAGGGTACATCTTCAAGTAGTGTCGGTAACACATTGTGTAGAAAGTCGCTATACTTATTACCATCTAAATTGCCAGTAATAAAGAAAGGTCCAATTATTTTCATAGCAATTATCCCACACCAGACGTTGACATTCCATGGATGTTGCCGGTCTACTTGTAACCATTTTGGATTTTCCGTTGCCCAATAATGCATATTATGCCTATTTATCTGCCCATGACTCGTAAAAGTGGATACGTCGGAAAATAGCACATTGAGAAAAAAGTTATTGTTATCGCGAATTTTTTGCTGAGCCCATTCACAAAATTGTACACGATGTTCAAAATCAGTTCCGTGAAGGTCTTGATGCATCGATATGTGGTATGGGTGAAATTTTTTGTTTTTCAGTATTCGACCAATACTAGTTCGTGAGATTCCAGACTGGCCGGCAATTTCTCTAGTACTGACGTGTGAATAATAAGCCACTGCCGCTAGAATAGCAATTTGCGCGTTTTCATCGGTAACACTCTTTTTTCGAATTTTTTTCTTCTTCACAATACTTCATGTGGTAGTGAACTGTTGTACTACACGACGAAAGGTCGTACGACTCGGCTGGTTTCTATCAGGGTATCTTACAGAATACAAACGACACGCTGCGCGAATATTTCTTCCCGCTTCACCATAAATGAAAATCATATAATTTTTGCACGTGTTGCTGGATCCATTCTTGATATTCAAACACTGGTAGTTTTATCACAACGATACAAGTAACATTAAGTTAGTTACCTAGCTTGTGAGGTATTTATGCAGCTTCAAGGGATTACGAATAGAAAGTTAATTGGCTTTTACGATGGTATTCCCGGATTAAGGGGCAACAAATAACCCATTATTACAACAAGCAACTAATTCATACGACCTATTAATATCCAATTATAAAGAACAAACTTATACCCATATTTATGCAGCTGCAAGGGATTACAAATAGAAAGTTAATTGGCTTTTTCGATGGTATTCCCGGATTAAGGGGCAACAAATAACCCATTATTACAACAAGCAACTAATTCATACGCCCTATTAATATCCAATTATAAAGAACAAACTTATACGTAGGTAATTACTTTTTAATTACCTACAACCGCTATTTCAAATATGACTTATCTGTTATGTAAATCTATTATTAATTATTTTGTAATACGTCCACATTATTGCTTTGAAAATACTATGTTTTTCATGTATTGTTTCCAATTTATATTTTGTTTTTCTTGAATATTTCGCTGAATCTTAATTTCAGGCCACATGAGTTTTAGTACTTTTCTACTCGCAATTACATCCGTTTTCAGAATTTGTAAAAAATAATGCCATGTTCTATTTAAAAAAAAAAACTTGACCTTCGTATGACCTTCATACGTTCTCCTTGGTGTACGACTGCTTAACCATCAGATAGGACACTTCTTGTAGTAAAACTTTTACTTGAAACTTTTTTTCATAAAACTGACTGCTTCCAAATTTTTGGGGGGGGGGCACGATAAATGGACCACCCGGTATATGCGCCCGTGGAGCGACTTAAGATGTTAAGCTGTCGGCATTCGCCTTAAACGAGAAGGGAAGCCACGAAAACCCACTCGGACAGCCAGCCAGGGATCAAAACACGGAACTGTCAGCATGATAAGCAAACGTATAGATATTTAAATAACAAGATATATAATTATATAACAGCAACATATATTATGATGGTAAATTGCAGATCGTTACATTATTAATTAAGATATAATATATACTGCTTAAATTTTTTATATCACTTCTGTTGTTAATTGATTTTTTTTCCTTTTTAATACTAATCATTTCTTTAATTTCCCTTTTCATTGTGTGTTGTTCTTTATCAATTATCTGTGTGTTTTCAAAATCGAAATGGTGATCGCGTTGTAGTTTGTGTGTAGATAAAGCAGTTTTGTCTGTTTTAGAGTATTTGTGGGCTTGTATTCTTTCGTATAAATATTGTTTAGTTTGGCCTATGTAGTAACTATCGCAATCGCGACATGGTATTTTATAGATGACATGTGTTTCTCGATTTTTTTCTATTTTAGGTTTAAGTTTTGAAAATAGATGTTTATTAGTATTACTAAGTTTATGTGTTGTAGCTATATCATATTTTTTAAAGTGTATTTAATTTTTTGTGGTAATTGTGGAACATATGGAATCGTGGTATATGTTGTGTCATTGTTTAAATTGTTATTGGTGTCTGCAATGTTGTATATTTGTTATATTTATTTGGTGTATATAATATATATATACCGTATGAACGCCGGGGAGTGATTGATCTACCACAATGTAGTAAGGCGAAGACGAATAGCGAGTTTATGTGGTTAGGGTTGAGAGAGTATATTCAATCTGTTCTACTGTCTAACTGTACGGGCGTTCCATTTCTTTATCCAACACATTCTACATACGATCTAAGAACGAATAAAATAATCTCTCTCTAACACATTGAATATTCCTATCAGTCGCTTATTGTGTTCAAGCAAGGCAAATATACTTGCAGTTGGCCAGGCATTACTTATATATCCATCGATCGCACGACGTTGTGCGCACGGTATATATTCTCGGCTGTTGTTGCAGATACTTCTTGGTGAAACATTTTTACTTCATACAGTAAATAATAAAAATAAATTAAAACACTTGGCTTGTTTCACTATGAGATTTATTTAAATTCTCTAACATTTGTTTCGGCTGTTATGCCATTCTCAAAGAGATCTATAAATCTAACTTAAAGACTATCGCACTTGTTCTTATATGTTGTCTGTTCTTGTGTGTAGTGGGAGTGGTACTATATTGTGTATTACGGTGTCTATAAAGGGTGTATTGGCATATTCTATCTGTGTGTTGGTGATTAATAGATTTTGTTTTTTCGCTATTTTTATTTCTAATATTTCTAGGAGGTCCAATCTCTTGCTTTTTGTGATATTGTGTATTAAGTCGCAGTTATCTATATCGGGGAAGTGGTTGAGTTCTATACAGTGTTCGGCAAAGCCTGTGTTTTTCTCACTATATAAAATTGACTTTTTGTGTTCTTTAACTCTGTTTTTAATGGCTCGTCCACTTTGGCCGATATAGATAGCTTCACAGTCTTTACATTTTAATTTATAAACACCTGATTGGTCATTTTATCTCTTTTATCTTTGTTGTTGCTAATCATTGTTCTCAAATTTGTTTTATTTACCCAGCTTATTTTGATATCTAATCCTTTTACTATTCTGTTTATTTTATTAGTGAGTTGGGGTATGTATGTAATTTTGTGCCATCTTTGTATATTTTCTGTTATTTTCGGGTATAGGTATTTGTTCTTATTATTTTGTATTTCTTTACGTTTTAACAGTTTATCTACGATTTTAGGGTCATATCCATTATTTCTTGCGATTAATTTAATTGTGTTTATTTCTGTATTCAAATCTGTCTTGTTTAATGGTGTGTTTGTGGCTCTATGTATATAACTATTGAATGTTGACATTTTTATACATAGTTATATACATAGAGCCACAAACACACCATTAAACAAGACAGATTTTAATACAGAAATAAACACAATTAAATTAATCCCAAGAAATAATGGATATGACCCTAAAATCGTAGATAAACTGTTAAAACGTAAAGAAATACAAAATAATAAGAACAAATACATATACCCGAAAATAACAGAAAATATACAAAGATGGCACAAAATTACATACATACCCCAACTCACTAATAAAATAAACAGAATAGTAAAAGGATTAGATATCAAAATAAGCTGGGTAAATAAAACAAATTTGGGAACAATGATTAGCAACAACAAAGATAAAAGAGATAAAATGGACCAATCAGGTGTTTATAAATTAAAATGTAAAGACTGTGAAGCTATCTATATCGGCCAAAGTGGACGAGCCATTAAAAACAGAGTTAAAGAACACAAAAAGTCAATTTTATATAGTGAGAAAAACACAGGCTTTGCCGAACACTGTATAGAACTCAACCCCTTCCCCGATATAGATAACTGCGACTTAATACACAATATCACAAAAAGCAAGAGATTGGACCTCCTAGAAATATTAGAAATAAAAATAGCGAAAAAACAAAATCTATTAATCACCAACACACAGATAGAATATGCCAATACACCCTTTATAGACACCGTAATACACAATATAGTACCACTCCCACTACACACAAGAACAGACAACATATAAGAACAAGTGCGATAGTCTTTAAGTTAGATTTATAGATCTCTTTGAGAATGGCATAACAGCCGAAACAAATGTTAGAGAATTTAAATAAATCTCATAGTGAAACAAGCCAAGTGTTTTAATTTATTTTTATTATTTACTGTATGAATATATATATATATATATATATATATATATATATATATATATATGGTAAATTCAATCAGTTGGCGATTAAAGGTCTGGCTTTACTTCAAAGTATATATATTGTAAAGTTTGTCTTTTCGGGTTCTTAAATAAAACTAACAATAACTTTAGACACACACTATATTAATATTAAAACGTATAACAATATAAAACTAACTATTAACAACAATAAGCACATTTATGTATTTCTATTTATGTAACTATATTTATGTGTACTGCTGCGAATCTCTGGTGAATACTTTTCTAGAGCGTTCACGTAGGCCTCGAGAAAACATCCAGAGGGATGACGCGCCTCGCGTCATCGGATGAGTCATTACATTGCCCCCTTCTTAAAAATGAAGTTTCGTCCCGAAACATGTCATGCTTTGGTCTCCTCAAACGATTACGAAATCGACAGGTAGGGCCTTTGTTACATTGTGACGTCATATCGAAATAACAGTCCACGGTCTTATCTTGCCTGGATGGACAGTATTATTCAAGCAGGTAACTGCATACCAGAATTTCAATACCAGTATGTCGGAAGATTACTTCTAACATGCTCCTTACAATTCTCCAGTCCAGGCGGTCCAATCCACAACCCAATTTTCTAATTTCAAAATGTCTTGTTCAAACATTTGTTCTCGTAAGTGGACCAGGGCCTCCCATAAGGCACGATAGGTTGGCTTCAGGTTTGACAGTTCTTTCGTGACCAAATAAAACATGGGCTGTTCTTCATTTAGTATTTGGAGACTCTTCCCAATTGCTGGTCCCTGCTGCCTTAGTTTTTCGAGTCTGCCAAATCTCTCTTTAAATTCCCTGGCAATCCCTTTGGTCATTCGCAGATCTCGGGCTACGCAATGAGCAAGCGCGTAGTCTGGCGGCACCATAAACAAATCTTGCTGTTTCTCGTGGTTACTCCAAATCGAGCTTTTCTCGAACCAGAATATTCTTGCATAAAGTCTTCGAAGGTTAGTTCATGGTATTGGCTATCCAATCGGCGCAAGTCAGCGGTTTCGTCATTATTGTCTCCAGAGTATGGGGCTAATCGATTAAAATGTACGACTCTTGGCTTAGTGTGAGGTGTTCGCCTGATGCGGTATATTACATCGTTGATCCGCTTCAACACCTCGTATGGCCCCTCCCAATTCTTTTGACGTTTTGGAGATAGGCCCCGTCGACGTTGTGGATTATACAACCAAACCCGATCGCCTTCATGGTAACCACTCTTCTCGGCGTTGATGTCATAGCTCTCTTTCATTCTGTCACTAGCATCTTGGATATTATGTCTGACTTGTTCATGGATATTATCTAGTCGTCGTCTGAGCGTGCTGACATAATCTTCTCCGGCAAGATCATCTCCAGGCTTGCTCCCAAACTTTAAATCACAGGGCAATCGGAGTTCCCTCCCGAATAGCACGTTGGCTGGTGATTGGCCTGTTGTCTCTTGAACGGAGGCCCGATACGCCATTAGAAATAATGGTAAATGTTCGTCCCAATCTCTCTGGTGTTCGGAGACCACTTTGATAAGTGTCTGATCATGGTCTTGTTCATTCGCTCTACCATCCCATCTGATTGTGGATGCAAGGGAGTTGTTCTCGTCTTCCGTATGCCCAAAAGTCCACACATCTTTTCGAATAGACTGGACTCAAAATTTCGCCCTTGATCGGAATGAAGTTCCAAGGGTACACCAAAACGGCTGACTAACTCCTTCACAATCACGTCTGCTACAGTTCCAGCTTCTTGATTTGGTAGAGCATATGCTTCAACCCATTTGGTAAAGTAATCCATGACCACTATTATGTATTTATTTCCTTTGCTGCTTTCTGGAAAAGGGCCGGCGGCATCTATGGCGATCCTTTCAAATGGGCTTCCTACATTGTATTGGCGCATGGGTGCACGTCGACGCCTCTGGGGACTATTGCTTCCGGCGCAATTAGCACACTTTCGGCACCATTCTTTCACATCTCGTGAACAATTCACCCAGTAAAATCTCTGGCGCACCTTCTCCAGTGTTTTATGGACTTCAAAATGTCCCCCAGAAGCTCCATTATGGAGTTCTCGCAATACCTCTGGTAATCTTTTCTTGGGAACCACCATTTGCATCTTCCGCTCGCTTCCGTCGTGATTTTAGACCTCACGTCTCAGGAGATCCTCTTCTATGGTTATGGAATCCCATTGTGCCCAGTATGACTTCAATTCTCGTGAATGGGGAGCAATTTCTTGCCAGGTCGGTCTTTGCCCATTTCTTTTCCAAGCCCTGAGGACTGCAAGATCCGGATCAGCTTCTTGATCTGCGCGCAAATTGTCAGGTTGCCATTGGTCATCAACAACGGTGGTTCGAAGAGCGTTGGCCGATTTGTCTTCGATTCTGTTGCAATATCGACAGTCTTCTGGACAGGGCCTTCTGGAAAGGGCATCTGCATTTTGATGTTTGAGGCCTGCTTTGTGTTCAATGACAAAGTCATACTCCTGTAGCCTCTCAATCCATCTAGCTACTTGACCCTCTGGATTCTTAAATTGCAAGAGCCACTTTAAGGCGGCATGATCAGTGCGGATCAGGAACTTCTGCCCATACAGGTACTGCCAATAGTTCTTTCCTGGTTACGCAGTAGTTCCTCTCCGGTTTGGACAGGGTCTTGCTGAAGTATCCAATGACCTTTTCTTGTCCATCTTGGATTTGAGAGAGCACGCCACCAATCCCGACGTTACTGGCATCCGTATCCAAAACAAACCTCCCAGATGGCAGTGGATAGTTTAAAATAGGTGCACTGAACAACGTACCTTTTAACAACTCAAAGGCCGCTTGTCATTCGTTGTTCCAAATGAATGCTGGATTTTCTGTTAGGCGCGTAAGTGGTTTTGCAATGTTGGAGAATCCAGGAACGTAGCGTCGATAATATGTGCATAACCCCAAAAAGCTTCTTAGCTGATGTTTGTCTTTGGGTACCGGCCATTTTTCCACAGCTTTTACTTTTTCGGGATCCACAGCAACTCCTTCTCTGGAAACCACATGTCCAAGGTAATTTACCTCCTTCCGGAAGAGGTGACACTTCTTTGGACTTAATCTCAGGTTGGCATCTCTCAACCTCTGGAATACTACTTCCAAATTTTTCATGTGATCTTCAAAGGTCTTCCCTACCACAATCACATCATCGAGATATACCAGGCAGGTGTTCCAGGACAGTCCCCTCAGTACAGTGTCCATGAGTCGCTCAAAAGTAGCTGGGGCGTTAAACACAGTCCAAATGGAACTGTATGGACTGTAAATTGGACTGTAAATTGCCAGAGTCCTGTACCTAAACTGAAGGCAGTCTTCTCTTTGTCATTGGGATCCATTCCCACTTGCCAATAACCGCTCTTTAAGTCGAGAGTGGAGAACCATTTTGCTCCTGCCAAGGTGTCTAGCGTATCGTCTATTCTTGGGAGAGGATAGCTGTACTTTTTGGTCACACTATTTAAACGACGATAGTCCACACAGAATCTGGTAGATCCATCCTTCTTCCTGACAAGGACCACTGGTGAAGCCCATGGACTATTCGATGGTTCAATTACTCCTTGGCCTTCCATATCTTGTATAATTTGCTTGGCTTCCTCACGTTTTGCCAGTGGTAACCTTCTTGGTCTTGTCGAATTGGACTTGCATCGCCGGTATTTATTTTGTGCATTACAATATTGGTTCTGCCTTTCGTGCCAGTTTCAGTTTCAAAGACGTCTTCATAATGTTTGATTATGTCCTTAACTTGATTTTGTTCCTTCTTGCTCAATCCTTGACGGGCGGAGTCGATTATCTTGGACAATTTCTCAGAAACCTGTACGAATCCATTCTTCTTCGCCTCTATATGATGAACGACGGCCGACACTGGTGAACACCACCCCAAAATAGTACCCTTCTTCAATGAAACAGGGTAATGGTTCACATTCATTACCCTTATCGGTACAGTCTTCCGATTCTTAACCAGCATTTTGGCAACTACTATTCCTCGACTCACCTCGTCATCATCAGCCTTTGGTTCCAACATTGCAACATTTCCGTCCAAATAATCACCTTCCGTACACGCCGTCAAAAATGTCTCACTTCTTGCATCCAGAACAACATTCTCTGCTGTAATTACTTGTACACTCCCACAATTTTTCCCATGAAGAAACAATTCCTCATTATTTATTTTTAAAGTGCCTTCTTTCGGCTACGAGAACACGATGTCGGATTGATGTTGGTCCTATGACAAAATTGACATCTACTTCACCTTCCACAGAAGCTATTTCTCCAGTAGCTGTCCTTAGTCTCCATTTGCTAGAAAGTAATTCTTTATTCCTGGATATTAAATCGGGTCGTACAATGGTTTTCGTCGATCCAGTATCTAGCAAGCAAGCATAGGTTCTTCTTTCCATAATAGCATCCACATACAGGCCATTGGTTTGATTTTGCAAGGATGCGATTTGGGCAGTCCTTGGGACTTTCGGATTCTCAGCGGATTCTTTCTTGGTCCTTTTATCACATTTATTCTGGATATGACCGTTTCTTCTACAATTCCCGCATGGCCGCGCACTTTTATTTGATTTGATCTGATTTAGGACTTGACTAACCACCTGCTCCATGAACTCCTCATTTTCCTGTTCGTCGACAGAACAGCCACGAGCATTGTCCCGAGAGGCTTGTTTAGCAGTCTCATACTCAAGCGCGTGCGCCAAAGCATCGATCAAGGTTTTCGGTCTTGCCAACCTTAATGCTTGCTGCGTACCAATATCCCGGAGACCATCTATGAACGTCTGGACTGCTAGGTGTTCCATGAAATTATTTGGCGCCATCGGATATGCAAGTCGAACTAGACGAGCAATATCTGCCTCAAATTGCTGAAGATTCTCGCCTTTCTTCTGTGATCGATTCTTCAGTTGGGTATGGTATACTTGCTCCAAATGCGCATGGCCATATCTCATCTCCAAGCGTTTAATGAGTTGAGAATAATCTTTACGTTGCTCAGGAGGCAATGTCTGCAAAATATCACTAGCATCACCCCTCAATGCTATGACTAAAGCAGTCGCCTTTTCAGCAGAAGACCATGCGTTTGCTTCTGCGGCCGCTTCGAATTGCGTCAGGTAAGTTGCCCATGACGCCTTCCCATCAAAGGTTGGCGCTTGATTCTGGTCTTTGAAATAGCCACAAGTTCTTCTTTTATTTCGATGGGCCGCGGTATGACTTCTTTGTTGACCTGCTTGGGATCAGAATGACTCGTGGTAGTGGGTAATTTCATCTCAATCATTATTGCCTCTAAAAGTCTAGAATGTTCTCCAATTTTCTCTTCTACATCTTCTACAGTTATGAAAACCTCTTCTTTTAACGCTTCTGATTTTTCCGCTAATCGCTGTTCTAGAACTTTCTCCACTTGTTCCAGACTTTTTTCGAAGTTTCTAGAATTTTCTAGTAATTTCTTTTCCAGATTTTTCTCGAGGATTCTAGCGGTTTCTAGGTTTCTTTGTTCCATTTGTTGCATTTGTATTTGGGCATTCTCTATTAATCGTTGTTCCAAGGTTTGCGAATTATCTATTAATCTTTGTTCCATATTTTTCGCACTATCCAGATTATTCTGTTCCATTTTAGTTTGTGAATCTATTAGACGCTGTTCCAAGGTTTGCGAATTATCTATTAGTCTTTGTTCCATATTTTTCGCACTATCCAGATTCTTCTGTTCCATTTGTTCTAGAGTTTTTGCTAAATTTCCAGAAGTTTCCAGGCTTTTCTGCTCCATTTGTTCTAGTTTCATAAACAGCGAATTCACGTCTGCAACTCCGCCTGGAACTTGAAAGACATAATTCTCTGGATCCTCGCCTTCTTGGATCAACACATTGCGAAGCCGTTGCTGGAGGATCGACTTTTTGCCAGTTGTATCCTCATCCCTCTCTTCTAATTCTCGTTTTAACTCGGACACTTTTAATTCCGCCAGTTTCATTCTGTTGGCCATCACGATATTTAAAATAACGTCTTTCCGCACTGTATATTTATTTAATCGAATACTTAATTAACACTTAATTGTCTACTTAGTTTATTATTTATTAATTAGTCCACACCTGAATACCACTGTAAAGTTTGTCTTTTCGGGTTCTTAAATAAAACTAACAATAACTTTAGACACACACTATATTAATATTAAAACGTATAACAATATAAAACTAACTATTAACAACAATAAGCACATTTATGTATTTCTATTTATGTAACTATATTTATGTGTACTCGCTGCGAATCTCGGGTATTGAATGAATGTCCATCCCTTCTTCGACGCGGCTTTTATATCTGGTGAATACTTTTCTAGAGCGTTCACGTAGGCCTCGAGAAAACATCCAGAGGGATGACGCGCCTCGCGTCATCGGATGAGTCATTACAATATTTAAAACAACCCTACATGTTTCGGCAATGATGCCTTTATCAAGGATATAAAATATAAAGTAGGGTTGTTTTAAATATATATACTTTGAAGTAAAGCCGGACTTTTAATCGCCAACTGATTGAATTTACCATATCATACCAAGGTCACGAAAATATTATATATACAGTGTGGTCATAAAGTTTGGAACCAAGCTTATAACCGCATTATTTTACATTTTTTGGAAAAACGCTCGGACAGGTAAATTTTCTTTTTTAAAACGCCATCTTTTGACATACAATTTTTTTCTATGACGTCATTGGTTTTCGAGTGATGACGTTATCAACACTTTCTTTAAATGGCAACCATATTTTTTTCTCGTTTTTGGTAGATCTTTATATCCCCCAAATAGTGATAGAAAACAATTTGTATGTCGCATCACAATTTTTTTGAAAAAATGATATAAATTTAGAAAAAAATACGAAAATTTTATTTTTGTACAAAATTAAAATTAAATTAAAAAAAAATCTGAACTTAAATTTATTGTAACAGTTAACGTAAATTTTCAAAATGGACCCCACCAACCAACTGACACTGTCCCAGCCGAGTGTAAATGCTTCGCGATCAATAGTAATCTGCGTTATTCACTCCAGGTCAAAAGAAATTCGTCTTCCCAATCGGCCAATTACTTATTAAAAAATCTTATTTAACATTAAATAGTTTCACAAAAAAGGGCCAAAGAAGTTTAATTTATTTAAAAAATTGACATGATGTGGCATACCATTTCTTAATTAAAATTATCGCCCAAAAATTGAAGATTTCAAAAACTAATTAAGCTTACAAAATTTACTGAAATATGTAAGTAAGTTTTTTTCACACCTCTGTCTTGTGTGAGGACTTAAATATTCTTCTTGAACAAACCGGATCGTCAAAAGCACATGTGAGTATGCAAAAATTTACAAAAACAAAAACACGCACTTTTTTGCAAGATATTTTTTATGACATTCTTGCTTCTTTTTATACAATTTATGTACAAAAATTTTAGTTTGAAATTGTTTCTATGGCGACAACATTGTTGAATTATTTACTTCTAATTATGACGTTAAATTTTTGAGATATTGCGTTAAAATTGTTCATTTTCCCTAATATAAAAAATGGCACATTTACCTGAGCGAGAAAGAATCGAAATTTTAATTATGGTTGGGTATGGGGACAGACAAAGAACGCATGCAGAAGCATGCGATTTGTTTAACCATGTGACAAAACTAGTTGGAAAGTTTACCGAAACTGGATCCGTAAAAGATCGACCACGGCAAGGTATACCTCAAGTAGGAGAAAATGTGAAATTAAATGTGCTTCTAGAAGCAGAAGAAAGGCATCATGTTTCCACCAGACAACTTGCGTTAGCCAATCAGGTGGCTCACTCATTTGTCGTCAACTTATTTAAAAAAGAACACTATCGTCCTTACAAAGTTCAACTTGTACAGGAATTACATGAGGATGACGAAGATCGTCGACTGCAGTTCTGTGAAGACGTAATCTTACGTTGCGACCAAAATCCAAATTTCTTGGAAAACATCGTCTTCTCAGATGAAGCTACGTTCTGCCTAAATGGATCTGTTCACAGCCATAATTGCAGATATTGGTCGCAGAACAATCCGCATTGGACTCAAGCGTGCCATACTCAGCGCAGAGGAAAAGTTAACGTATGGGTTGGAATGACTGGACGACGCATTTTAGGACCATATTTTTTTGAAGGAAATTTGACTGCTGTGCAATATTTAGAATTTTTAAGATTTGAACTGGTTCCAGCGCTCGCTGTTATTTTCCCAAATCACGAGGATGGTGATGTACCCCATCCAAATATTTGGTTTCAACAAGATGGGGCGCCTCCCCATTATGGTGTAGAGGTTCGCCACTATCTTGACGAAATATTTCCCAATAAATGGATTGGACGGAGAGGCGCCATAGAATGGCCACCTCGTTCTCCTGACCTGACTCCGTTAGACTTTTTTTTTGTGGGGTTATTTGAAATCGAAAGTGTATTTTAACAAACCGAACAATTTAGAAGATTTAAAAGAACGAATTCGAGTAGAACTTACACAAATATTCCCAGACATAATTGAGGCGAGTATACGAAGTGTTTACACTCGGCTGGGACAGTGTCAGTTGGTTGGTGGGGTCCATTTTGAAAATTTACGTTAACTGTTACAATAAATTTAAGTTCAGATGTATTTTTTTTAATTTAATTTTAATTTTGTACAAAAATAAAATTTTCGTATTTTTTTCTAAATCATCATTAATCATTTTTTCAAAAAAATTGTGATGCAACATACCAATTGTTTTATATCACTATTTGATGGATATAAAGATCTACCAAAAACGAGAAAAAAATAATATGGTTGCCATTTAAGGAAAGTGTTGATAACGTCATCACTCGAAAACCAATGACGTCATAGAAAAAAATTGTATGTCAAAAGATGGCGTTTTAAAAAAGAAAATTTACCCGTCCGAACGTTTTTCCTAAAAATGTAAAATAATGCGGTTATAAGCTTGGTTCCAAACTTTATGACCACACTGTATATATATATATATATGTATATACATATCAATTGATAAATAAAGTTAATAAAACGGACAAGTGTTCTGTCAATTAAAACTCATTTATTACCATTCTCGCTATATATGAATTTGTTGCTTTTTCAGGAGATGAGAATTTAGTGTTAAAAAATGCAAATATCGTAGACATATTAAAATTGATTATATTTAAATTAAAAAGATTTATGTAATCAATTTCAATATGTCTATTTAGATCATTGCCATTTTTTAACTTCATCTTCTGAAGGAGCTACGAAGTTGTTGCGAAATACAGAGAGATTAAAAATAAATAATTGACTGACCGCTTGCCCGTTTTGAATTTATTATTAACTAATATATTATTGTCGATAATGATGAAAAATAAAGCATGTTATACTTTATAAATTTGTCAAAAAACTAAATTATTCAATTTTCAGCCACGTATAGTAAAAAAGGAGAAATTTGTGATCGTAATCACAAGATTCCGTAGAAATTGGTAAAGTTTATCTTATTGAAAAAAATCAACAAATGACTAGGTAGAGGATTTTTGGTGGGAGTAAATCTTTTACATATGCATATTTAAATAAACTAGGGTATAAAGCAATTACATATAATTTAATTTCAAATGGATGTTTTTATTAAATAACTATTAAACACGCCACCTACGCAAAAATTTATACCATTAATGAAACTTTTCGAAAATCTAAGTTATAATAATGATTTTCAATTTATAGTTTGTTAAAAATCTCATAATTATAAAATAAATAATAAATATATGTTTTTATTACCTGGGCCATAATACTTGGATCTACTTGCGGTATGGGTATAGCCCACCTGACGTTTATCTCTACATTCCACATCAGTAACCTACCCGGGGATAAATTCCGGCGAGCCATGGCAGCATCTTTATGCGTTTCGAATTCTATAAATGCATAACCTCTATTCTGGCTTCTATTATCCCTAGACGGATGCATAATGACATTAACAATTCCATCGACATAGTTACTGAAACATTTGCGGATTTCTTCACGACTTTTATCTGTAGGAATTCTGCCGACGAAGAGGCGGCAGTTATCTACTGATTTATGGACAACAATACGTTTTCTTGGCCTTATTTCGAATCCATTTAGAACAGTAACAGCTTCATCCGCGTGCGTAGGTACGTAGTAGCTTATAAAACAGAATCCTCTGGTATTTCCGTTAAAATCAATCATGAGACGAGTCTGGTATATGTGACCAATTTTACTGAATAACGGTACTATCTCATCCTCGAAGAGGTCTCGAGGTAATTTTCCAACGAATACTTCAGATCCTTTCATCGGTTTTACCTTGTCAAATTGTTGCTTATAGACGCGTTGGCCGTTATTTTGAATAATTTGATAACCCGTACGATTAATTAGTTCTAAACATCTTTGGTGACCATCTATTTCTCGAATCATTTTTAAATTGTGGAATAAACACGAACCTAGGTTAAGAACAAAAATAGAATGATTTATTTAGTGCTGCAACATAATTTAGATATTAAGTATTATTAAGACTTCAATGGTGGGAAATTATATCCATAAATAAATGTCGTCCCAGCTTCAAATTAGAATAAAAAGCAGGAAATGGAATTAATATCTTACACACTTCGCAATGTATTATTTAGGTATACAAAATTGAAGCAAACAGATAGACGGAGCTTACTCAGTTGCTACATTAATAAAATGCAATCTCATAAATTGATCAGTCATTTCTTAGAAATAAATCCAAAAACTTTGAATTTGTTAAAATTAGGTCCATTCGTAGGTAGAGAGATTTTGATTAAATTTGTGATTTTAAGTATTACATAATTTATAAAATATATACATTCACTGTAATATAAATGTATATTAAATTAATTGTTTTTTTCCTGAAAGAGACTCGTGTTTATTATTGATTTTTTCGTATTAATCTAGTCATAAAAAATGAAAAAATCTACAATTTCAGGATATGTGATCCAGATAACCTAAAATAAAGACGGACTGTAAATTACACAATTATTAAATTGTTTTTTAGAACAGTAGGTATAATTTCCAGAAAAGAAAAAAAACTTAGTTTTCATTTGTTTGTGTTATATTGTTTGATAATTTTAATAATTAATATTTTTGGAAAGTGTATAAGCATTACAAACCCTTAATTTAATTTAGCATATTTTTTTTAATTATACTTATTAAATATACAATGTCTATTGGAGGGAAATTCTTTAATTATAACTACTTAACCTACTTAAAATTATGTTAATATCAAAATAAGTACCTGTTGTTAATTTTCTATTTAAGACGGTTTTATTTGAAGATTACAGAAATGGAGCGATAATTTAGATTACTAAACGATGAACTGATGAACTTAATTTAATATTTTCGTTAGGAACCCTAAACTGATGTATAGCAAACGCCAATTAAGTTGGCGCGAGGAGGGGTAAGTTCGCGCAGGATTAAAAGCAATTCAATTTAAATAAATCAAATTATTTTAGATGGAGCTACTAATATCCAATTTCCCTCCACATTTCTCTAACCATTAAGTATTTGAATTTTTTTTGTTTCATTTTTTGACAAAAGTTAAACAAATTTCATTTCATAATTATTTCAAACATAAATTCAGTGAAACCAAATATAATAACAGAATTAGTAGACTCAAAACTACTACCTGTGTATAAATTTATATGAAAATGGGTAGGGAAGCAGTAAAAAATTGCGTGCAAATGTATGGCTTCCGTGAAAACGCTTCTATGAAAACAATACATTTGCACATTCTTTATTTCAGATTCAGTATTTATTCTCATTAGAAATTTATATACCCACTAGAAGTGGGTATTAGTTTTGAGTCTACTATTATATTTCATTCTACTGAATTGAGTATAAATTTTAAAATATTAATTAACCAAATTTATTCGTTTTTACGTGTTTGCATTATCCCCCCCCCCCCCCCCCCCATTTCATTTCAGTATCTTTAATAGAAACATTGCGATCTTTACAATTAATATGAAAATGAAAGAAAACATCATCATAAATTCCGCGCCTTTTCTATTTTGCGCTATAGATTCTATAATACGTAGTACTTATCGTTTGTAGTTTACTTTATTTTCATATGTTTTATATGCTATTAAAAATAAAGTTTCCAAATGAATATTTAATAAAAAAAGAAATACATTTTGATGCATATGATATCTAATAATATGAATTTGGCCGTCACTATATAATAAAGAATTTCTAGTCAGGTTATTTCTCTTAAGATTAAATTGACAATCAGGAACACATTTATAATGTACATTATTTAAGCTTAATTTGGTTATACACTGAAGAGGTATATTTGGTAAGGAAATTTAGTAGAGTATAATATAGGGATAAACATAAATTCAGCGAAACCATATATAATAACATAATTAGTAGACTCAAAACTACTACCTGTGTATAAATTTATAATGAAAATGGGTAGGGAAGCAGTAAAAAATTGCGTGCAAATGTATGGCTTCCGTGAAAACGCTTCTATGAAAACAATATATTTGCACATTCTTTATTTCAGATTCAGTATTTATTCTCATTAGAAATTTATATACAGGTTCTAGTGGGTATTAGTTTTGAGTCTATTACTAATGCTGTTATTATATTTCATTCTACATTCTACTGAATTGAGTATAAATTTTAAAATATTAATTAACCAAATTTATTCGTTTTTACGTATGTTTGCATTATTCCCCCTCCCCATTTTTCGGCAGCAGAAACCTTTACTTTTCTATGGTGTTGTTATTTGTGATACCTATTAGATATTTAGAGCATTATTATATCTACGTCCCTATCTGTAAACAATATTAACAATAAAAACGGTATACACTAAATAAACAACTTAAAGCTACAACTAACTATAACAATATTTATTTACACAGAATTTATATCAATATTTATTTATTACAATATCAACTCGACGCAGCGATTACCCGTTGAATGGCTTGAAATCCCTCTCGACTGCTATTTATATTAACGGAAAAACTTCTGGCATATTCGATGTTCGTATAGATTTTCTTGTGTTGTTCGATCCCGCGATTCGTCCGCATTTGCATTTTCTAGACGGTTCTCGACGTGTGAGATCATCGGTGACTCATCACATTGCCCCATTCTAAAAAATTATGTTTCGTCACGAAACATGTCATGCTTTGATCCCCTCAAACGATGGCGAGACGGTAGGATTCAATGAATGTCCATCCCTTCTTCGACGCGGCTTTTATATCTGGTGAATACTTTTCTAGAGCGTTCACGTAGGCCTCGAGAAAACATCCAGAGGGATGACGCGCCTCGCGTCATCGGATGAGTCATTACATTGCCCCCTTCTTAAAAATGAAGTTTCGTCCCGAAACATGTCATGCTTTGGTCTCCTCAAACGATGACGAAATCGACAGGTAGGGCCTTTGTTACATTGCGACGTCATATCGAAATAACAGTCCACGGTCTTATCTTGCCTGGGTGTAAAGGAATATTCAAGCCGGTAACTGCATACCAGAATTTCCATATCAGTATGATAATGGAGAGTTTATTTAAATGCAAGATACTGTCGTATCAACCAATGCAACACAAATTACTTATTGCCCAATGTACCTACATATGTTCTCTGAATTGCATTTAAAACCAAATTAACTCATACTAGGTATATGTTTTAATTTTCTATTTCCTTATGTAATTAATTATGTATTTTTATAAAAAGAAACCAACTAATTAGAGTGACTATTTCTGTTTTATTTACAAAACCGTTTAATGTTCTTTTATATATAAATGACAATATCCAAAATGAGATTTTAATATTATACAAATATTGATTAAATAAGATTTAAGTATACTCTAGTAATTAATATATACTTACTACCATTTCAAAATGTTAATTCATTAGTAGGCAATTTGTAAAGATTTATATTTGGCGGTTGGCGTTCATTTAATACAGAAATTGTTGGTGAAGTTTAATTTTGGGCAACACAAAACTAGTTTGGAAACTGGGAAAATATAACCTCAAAATGCTATTTTAAAGTATAAATTTCAATACATATTTTCCTTTCATTTTCCCATAAAAAGACACACATTTTTGAAGCCAGCGAAACGTGAGCTTTCCATTTTTGTATACTTTGTTAATTAAATCTGCTGTGACCATTCGGAACTATAGCCGAATGTAGTGTAGTATTCATTGTTTATTATTTACATTGTATTCTTCCATTTCCTTTGCCATTTTGTATAGATTCTTTATCATATTATTGGTTCCTTTTTATGTTATTTCATTTAAAAAAATGCATATATCTATGTATTTTAACAAAATAAATATTAAGTGATTAATGCAATCTGAACACTACTACTCTAAAAAAAATTATTTAACAAAGAAAAATTTCGTATATTAAGGAAATGC
Organism: Melolontha melolontha; assembly: GCA_935421215.2. Taxonomy (NCBI): domain Eukaryota; kingdom Metazoa; phylum Arthropoda; class Insecta; order Coleoptera; family Scarabaeidae; genus Melolontha; species Melolontha melolontha. The sequence continues at coordinate 31,640 of CAKXYW020000041.1, read as the reverse complement.
ATGATCAATGATCATGCATTGGTATTTATGGTGCAATGGATTTATAGAAAATGGAAACAGCCACTGGCTTTCACATTTTGTGAGGACAGCACTAGTGTATTCCAAATAATTGCTCTTTTGAAGAAACTTATTCGCTCACTAACTGTGGGTTAAAACCTATCGCCACTGTGTGTGATCAGTGATCAGAGTGCTTCAAACAGAGCAGCTATTAAGATCTTATTAGATGAAACAAAACAAAGTTACCAACAAAGCCCAGAATATGACAAATTTGGATTTGAAATAGATGGAGAGGAGATTGTGCCTTTGTTTGATTATCCCCATCTTCTTAAATGTATACGAAATAATCTATTAAATAAGGATTTATTATATACATTTGAAGGTAGGGAAAGAAGGGCGTCATGTCAGCATATTAGATCAGTATATGAGTGGGATAAGAATAGGGGTTATTTTAATGTCTTTACAAATTTAACAGATACTCATGTTATTCTCAACAAATTGAAGGAAATGAAAGTTAGTTGTTGCACACAAGTGTTTAGTCAAAGAGTTGGAAAATTTCTACAACTATTAATTGATTCCAGTAAGAATATATTTATTTATTCTAAATATATTTTCTACTAGTAATAACTCTTTTGCAGATACTTCACAAATACCCAAGGAAGCAGAAGACACTACCCGTTACTACTTTTTTTTTTGATAAGCTGTTTTTTATAGTTTCAATGGGACAAGTAAATATTCAAAAAAAGGCACTGTGTTAAGAAGAATTATTCATGAAACATCTCCCCATCATGAGTTTTGGATAGAAGCTAAGCAAATTATTAGCACCATGAAATATATTTGTCCTCGAACAAATAAATTTTCCAAACCCCCTTCCATAAATAATTGGTTACATACTATATCCGGCATTGAGTATTTATGGAAGAAAATGCATTCACTAGACTTTCACTATCTTAGGCCTAGGATTTCAGGAGGAATTTCAGTCAAGATGGTCTCAAGAATTTTTTTTTTGTATATGCAGTCATGGTATGCGCAACATAAATCCCTTTGTACAAACTTTATCTCGGCATTTAAGGCTCGTAACAATTAGTAATTTTATGTCTCTGTGTCATATTGTGAAGCTGATTAATCAGTGGGGGTTTTAGATAACTTAAAGAATTTTGTTTTTTAAGACAACAACAAAAATGTGTCCTGAAAAGATGTGGCACTTAATATTAGTCATGCAGGCAAAGTGGATTTACCACCATATTTAGCTTCATATATGGCAGGATATGTAGCCAAAAGAATATATTTAAAAATAAAAATTTGTCATGTGTGTAAAATAATATGATGACAACAGTTGCTCCTAGATACTCTCAAAAATCGTTAATGCTACCTTCAACAACATTTATGGAATTGTTTTTTAAGTGTGTACAGATCATTTCATTGAACTTACCAAGACTGTGTTTGTGTTCAAACTTATCAAAGTTGTGTGAAATAGTTTGTACAGAAGTGGATTTTAAGAGTGTATACTGTGGAACTCTTAAAAATATAAAGGATGATTATTAAAATATTAAAGGGTCTCAAGATTACAAATGACAATACTGACCCTATTGTATCTTTTGCAATAAAAAAGCACAAGAAACGGTATAGATAATGTAGTATTAAAATATATGTATCATTACAAATCAATACATTTTTTTGAAATATACCAATATGCTTTAATTAGTTGTCCATATGTTTTAAATCAATTCATGCATAGTTTACATTCAATGTGTTTCATTATGACTTGTTCTTTTTTCTTAAAAGAGAAACGAATACTCGAAATTGATTTTAAATAAGAGAAACTTAGTTCGTTATATTATAGTCCAAGAACTATTGGTTTTACAATGGAAAACTAGACAGTAAATACTTATATAAATGCTATCTTTCTAGATTCATAATTTTCTTGTATCATTCAGTAGTACCATCTGGTATGAATCCTATCACCATTTGGTAAAGTTTAACTTGATGTGTACAGAAAAATATGTATATCATTTATATGAATATTTTAATTTGTCAGCCTTTCCATGTAAGGAACCGTAAATATATTTCAGATTTTCAGTCTTTTTTAAAAATAATTATCTCCAAGTTTCTACATAAATGAGAGATAAATCTATGATCGTGTACTATTATGTTATACAAATAAATTTCAAATATGCACAATCTGAAAATAGTGTAACATATTCAAGAAATTAAGTAATGTAGGTTTTATGCTCTTTTATTATAATAAGTGTAAGAATATTATTTTAAGACATTTGATTACTGGTATGTATACTTGTGTGTTTATTTAATCTTTCAAAGTATTCTGTTTGAAACAAATTAGTAGGTATATTTATTTAAACACTTTTAAAGTTGATAAGGTATCTTGCATGGAAACATAACTAATGGGTTTCAAGATGATTTCCTTCTCAATTCCATAGTTAATATTTGAATACATATGTTAATTTGCTTCAAACAGAATATCTTCAAAATAATTAACACAAGCATACATAATAGTTGTCAAACGTCCCAAAATAGTATTTTTACACATAAATAAAAGTGCAATTCACGCACAGGCTTACACACATGCACACTCTGTCGTGTTACAAACCTAATATGATGCTAATATGGTTGTAAACTGTTTTCAAAGTTGAGCCACAGTTTAAAGATATAGCAGTTGGGACACTTAACGTATTTATGAATGAAATTTTTCAGCCAATATCGGTAACCTTGGTCTACTGCGACATTTCCACGCGCAGACATAAATATTTTTATTTTAATTGACCAAATATTCTAAATACAAACTAAGTAGCTTCCCATTAAAGAAATTAGTAACGAAATAATGTATTTGGCTATTATAAACAAATAAATCCACATTGTTGTTTACTATTCAACGAATTTAAAAAATAAAACTTAGTTATTGTATTATTCTATTATTGATTAATACAGAAGACAAAAAACAATAATTATGCACATTAGTATATTTGATGAAATAATCTCTTTAAATTATTCCTCATTATCTATAATGGTTCATAATATAAGGATTTTTCGAAAATAGTATGCAAACGATTTTTCTAGATCGCCAACATCCAATGTTATTATCCTTAATAGAACTAGTCGAAATGACGTCAAATTTGTAATTTTTTATTATTCTAATCCATCATAATTAATCCTACAATAACTATTATATAAGAATAACTTATTCCAGATTAACAAAATTTTTAATATATGACAATTATTGTCGTTGTTATAGAAGAAGCTAAATAAACGTCATTGTTCTTGGTTGATAACGATTTTGATTAAAATTGAGTGAAATCAGTACAAGTAGTCAATATTACCAATATATAATTACGTTAAATTAGTATCATCGAAGTAAGTATCATATCATAGATTAGTTTCGCCTATCAGACTAATTTTATAATAATTTAATTAACTTAATAATAAAAACAAATGTTTTAATTGTGTAATAGTTTATTAAAAAAAATTCAAATATGCTTCCATACAATGGTTTTCCTTTTGATTATATCAACATTACTTTTAAAATTCCTGTTGGGAAATTTTAATGTATAATACAGTCTCATTCTTAAATATAAATGTAGTAAGTAAATGGAAGGATATTTGTCACATGGATGAGTAAATTTAGCAGACATACATAAGTCTTTATACAATTGTAAACAGTTTTTCTGTACAGGAAAAAACTCAAATTTATCAAAAAATATATCTTCTAGTGAAGAAATATATACACAAAAGTTGTCATTTGGCATTTTAAGTTTTCCAAACGTACTTAGTTCAGCACTTTCATAAGCCTTAAAATTGACAAAACATCGAGGTGGCATCTAATTCCGTATGAGAATTAGCATAATTTTCACACACCTCACAGCTTTGTACTTTCAGGCACTTTTTCATGAGATATCCACATATATATCTTAAGGAATTTTGCACATGTATTGCTGTGTAGTCGCGATCTGTAAAAAATACATTACAACCTATTACAGTATCAGTAGTAATATTACAAAATAGATGAGCTTTCAATGCCATCTCATCAATAGTTAATATGCACACCTTGTCAATATCTTTGTAGTTATTAATTTTTTCTTTTAAAATATCAAATGATGTTTTGTTAATGCCTGGTGGAAATATATACATTTCAGTGAAACGACTCAATGTTCTTTTTGTAGGCAATACAAATAATTCAGATAACGCTCTGTATGCTTTTGGTCCTCTAAAATAAAGGGATAAGCACAATCTTTTGAAATCATCTGTATAACAATGACCTTTATTTTATTATTGTAATTTAACAAATACAGATACTTTTGGCGGTAGGAACTTGTCAGTAAGTTGGTCAAATATTTCCCTTGGTGAATCCACCACTGAGGTTTGGCTGCAATTGTTTTTAGTTTGTTTTCGAGATAGTTACTTCTATTTTGTAAAATTTTTACTCTTCGTTTTAATTTTTCACTTTCAAGAGATATTTCTTTTGTTGCTATTGGGGTTTGAGTACTGACGGGCGACGACATGCTTCTATAGTGACCCCATTGAATGCATTCATCTAATGTGTCTACAACAAATAGCATAAATTAGAAACATTTGTCAACGATGTATTCCAGTATAATAAAGCATGTTTTATCAAAAAAAGCACATATTCATGGTAATTACGTGTTATCGTAATACGCTAATAAAAAACGGAAACTATATACATTAATAAAATTTTGCTTACAATTATGGCCATTTACTTCTTCCGAACTCTCAAATTCATATTTTTCATCAGTAGATGGAGACAGGGTTTTGTTGGTTTCTAGAAAACAGTTTTTAAAATATTTATTATTTTAAAAGTACTATTAATTATGTAAACAATTTAGTATATCGAGCGAAACTTATTTTATTAATGTACTTAAAAATATGTAATGGAACTTAAACTCATGTAGCTAGGAACTATACTTTAACAGAATAAAAGGACATATTCCATGGTTTACATACCTGTTACACATGTTTAATGAGGAAACGTAATGGAGCTGCTACTATTTTCTTCTGATCTACCGTAGAGTGGCTCTAATAAATATTTTTTGATTAATGTACTTTTCTTCAATAACCATTAACATTACAAACCTCTTTAAAATAATGTGGGAATTTGCGTTCCTCTTCAAACGGTTCTTTGACATGCCCGAAAACATTCTGTCTTCAAAATGGACACTACACAGCCTAAAATGGTCATAACAATATTGTGGTGTGACTTGTTTAAAAATTTCTTGATAATGTCCATTTTTCAACAAATTCTTACATCTACGATAAAATATGATTCAACAATGTTCTATTCGAAAAATGTTATACCTATGTAAGTAAACATACCGTGTCAAATCCTTTGGAAATCGGAAAAAGCTAATGCCGTAATTATCTGTTACATTATTTTTGCAGCCAGCAGCACAACAACGATTGTAACTACTCATGTTTACTAATTAAACAAAAGTAAATTCCACAGAATGTCTCTGAAAACAATACGCGATACTAATAAATATATTGTGTACAGCATACATTACGGAAAACTTACGGTTCCTTGTAATTTTCAATGATATACACAAGACCAAATACGACCCAATTCACTCTTAACGAATTTAATATGAGATAATGTTAGTTCGCACAATGTTAAGTTCACTAGGTTAACTAAATGTGACTAAACCAAACACATGTTTACAATTTTCCCAATTTTTACTACGAGCTGCGCGGTAGTAGTTCTAATTCAATTTCCACGCGCATGCCAATTTTGGCTGAATATTTTATATACCAATGTCCCAACTGCTATATCTAACTGTGGTTGAGCAAAAGGTTAAGTTTGTAGGGCATGTTCATTTAGTATCATATGAGGATTGCCAAACATTTTTATAATATAGCATTTAAATGAAGTATTAACAGAGTAGGTATATTAAAAGCATGCCAAAAGAAATTAAGGCCAATTTTACGGAATTTATTTTCGCTGAGAACAATATATGTTACTAAGGATTGGTCCAAATAAATTAATTTACGAAATCACATTAACAAAATGATATATTAAGATAAGTTCAAACAGAAATTCCCACCGCACCACACGAAATGCAAAAATAAAATACGCAAATAAATAACGGTAAGTAATACCTCCTTTTATATCGAATGTTTCAAATAAAATACCTTTTTTAACTTTCATTATTTGCTACTGCTCATGTCAAGTATTCATGAAATCGTAAATACTCCGAAAAAAGACGATCACCTGTCAAATTGGTAAAAAACACAGAAACTAATTTCTTACATATTTAGGGTATATAGAAAACTAAATAATAAATATAAATAATAATAAAGTAATTCAGTTAAAATTTGAGAATTCTGGAATAGAAGACGAGAGACTACCGGAACGTGAAAGTAGACGGCCATTCCGGACCCATAGAAAATTTGCAAGAAATGGTATTTAACTTATAAACATTTCATTTTTATAAGATAAATTTCAAGGGTTTATTTTTTAATGATTCCGATTTAAATTTTTAATTAATTGAACTATGCATGTCCCTCTGTTCGTTTTCAGTTTGCAGTCACATGATCAATTTTCATTTATTTTTAGTAGTATGAATCTAGTCGGTACTTTTGAGTCAAAAGAGGTTTAAGTATTTTATAAATATAAAATTGTTATTTCAATACATAATGTTTTCTATTTATTTTCTAAATGTTTTTCCTGTTTAATCAATCGATGTTATTGACCAATGTAATGGTAATAAAATTGGAACGATGCCGTATGACATAACCTAAAATTTTTGAAGTATAAATACAGTAACTTTGGATGTTTAAAATCTCAAATACGCATATAAAATAATATTCTTTAAAGAAGACAAAGGTACATGTAGAAAATGCAGCTTTTCATGTATTGTAAACAGATGCTTCACTTCTAGCATTAATCGCATTAAATAAATTTGGAATAAGAAATAATCTGGAAATTGCAGAAATCATACGAGAAGAAATTCACTAACATAAATGAATTACAAAGCAATTCAATATAACCAAAAAGTAGAACAGAAAGGTTGGGAAATAAGAAAATAGGAAGCTAAATTTTGATTGTTTCATATGTATAATCAAATTTTTTGCATTAGAAATTAAATAAAGAAAAGCTCACCTTGATTATATTGGTATTATTATTTCCAAGAAAATGGTTAATAATAATTACACGAATAATTCATTTGTTTACAAAAACTATAGAGAACTATTAGTATTATGTATAAATTAATTATACAGTTCAATTATTACATTGCTACGCTAAGTAAAACCATTGAAGATATAACTTCATTTGGAATCAGTATGTTAAAAAATTATCATAACTGTTTGTTAAACTTGCTCATATAAAAACTATTCAACTTAATAAAATGCAGATACTTTAATCAATACAATAAATACAAAATAGCGAAATTGTATTATGTATTATTCTATTCTAGTGTTAACAGATATGGATGTGACTGCACAAGTGAGCGCTGATATTTTTTAATGTTATTCTGCATAAGACTATTAAAACCTGATTTTAAAATGCCAAACAGCATACTAAACTCAATGAACAACAGTAGTGCAGTATGTGACAAAAGCTATTTTCTTTATCTTCGCAATTTATGTTGGTTGTATCTGCAAACTCTTGAGTTGTTCATATATTAACTGAGCATATTAGAAAATAGAAGTATGTAGAAATAGCAAATAATTCATCTAATTCATAATCGGTCTAATAAGAAATATTTATTTGAATAAAACATATTTACATGGAAGCTTAAATATATAATCTTTCTAATACAATCATAAAAACACTATCATAGACAGAAAATAATGTTGTCTTGTACTAACATAAAATATGACACCTTTAGTTGCAATTACATATATTAATCTGAATCAGAGTCTGATTCTGTACTTGATTCTGTAACATTTATTATTACTGGATCCATATCCAAGTCTACCAAGCAGTTTTCTCTTTCATACCATTGTTTTATTAAATTATCAGTATGCCTTATGCAGTTACTCCATGTATTACTATCACATGTATGTAATGCCTCCTTCCACATTTCTTTCACCTTTTCGTCGGTGTAACCAGCCCTACCGATGTGCACATTGTAATATGTTTTTGCTTTTGCCCAAATTAGCTCAATAGCATTGAAGTCACAGTGGTATGGTGGCAGTCTAAGAATTTCATGTCCTGCATTTCTTAACAGTTCATCAATTTCATAAACTTTCTCTTTACGGTTTCGATCCTTTGGAAAATATCCATGTTTCATCTAAAAAGACAATTTGACGCAAACCAGAATTTGTATTCTCAATGTACTTCCTTAAAAATACACTTCGCATTACACTAACATCAAGTTTTTCCATTAATGCTCTTCTATTATCATCTTTTTTATATTTGAAACCGATATGTTTGAGTAAAATGGAAAGAGATGTTTTTCCTATTTGCACCATTTGTTTAGTTTCCAGTTCAATCTTCAATGTTTTCAATGTAACATGTTTTTCTAAAAAAGTATATCGTTAAAAAATAAATCATTTATGAAAATAAAATTGCTTAGAATACTTTGATGAAACATGTCGTATAAAGTATTTCGGACTTCCATTTTCAAGCTTTCTGGCAAATCTTTGGTTTTTGGTTTACGTCGGGGTATTTGTTTTCCAGGTGATGATGTCCCACGTTTCTTGATATTGTAAACGGTTCGGACAGAGATCTTAAGAGCACTTGCTACTCTCTAAAAATATTTTTCCTCATTAATCTAAAGATATTAATTTGGTGTTATCTTACCTCATAAACTGAATCAACAGACAATAATGGACCTCTATTATATTTCTCTTCTTCAAAATAATGAAGAAGGTTGGCAACTAGATTTTGTGCCTGTGAATGTAAACGTTTACCTGCCATATTCTACAACAAAAAGAACACAAACATGAAATTTTTAATCACTTCATATTATGAAAATTACATTTTGCGATATGCATATCAATTTATCAAAAAATGTAATTTGTCAGTGTCAAAGTAAAATAATTTAATTAAGAAATATTACGATAAATACTTACGATTAATTACTCGAAACTGACTATTATTGTTGCAAGAAGAACAGATAAATAAGAAATCTTAAAATATCAACGGAAAAATACAAACAAGAAGTAGAGCGGCACTAAACATAACCTGTATATGTCGATAAAGACATATTTTCTTTTTTGACTAAAACAGTTGTCGGTATCTCATATTATACAAGACATGCTAATATTATTTTTCTTTGTCTTTGCTACGAAGAAATTTCAAAGACGTATGTCTTGTATCAAATGACATACGTTTCAATTCTGAATATTTGTAGCTCAATATATCTGAAAAACAAAGTATATAGATTCTGTGTCTGAGATAGTATGACATAGTTAGTCATGTGACTGCAAACTGAAAACGGACAAAGTGTATTTTCGTATGCGCGTAAAGGTGTATACATCTGTGTCCTCTGTTTTCATAATAACATACTTTAAAATTGCTTGTACTGTTGAAATAAATATTGGAGGTAAGTAAATATCTATAGCAAGTAATAGTAACAGTATAAACATAGAATAATTAAAAGAAGTTTTTGTTTAAGTTAAATGTAATATGTATTTTGTAGATATTGGAAAATCAGGAAGGTATTCTTGAAGGAAAATGCACCTGCCCCTGAAGATTAGTCATATGTCACCATATGGCTGCTTTGTGTTTATTTGGGTATCATAATATAAGCACAGTTTAAAGATATAGCAGTTGGGACACTTAACGTATTTATGAATGAAATTTTTCAGCCAATATCGGTAACCTTGGTATACTGCGACCGAACCACGCGCAGACAGAATGGCGCGATATATAAATCCTTTACACTTTTTTAAATATCCATATTTATATTTTAATTGACCAAATATTCTAAATACAAAGTACATTCTCATTAAACAAATTAGTAACGAAATAAAATATTTGGTTAAGTTAGACGTTTTGATGCAAAACATTGCACCATTTTATCAAAGTCAACTAGGTCTTACAGAGATCAAGTCTGTTGATCAGTTTCTGGGGTTATGCAGAAAATTGGAAGCTTGCAAAATTTCTATTGAAGCTTTTGCTCCTCCACCTCGCAATAGGTCTTCTCTATGCGAACCTGATCTAGCATACGCTTATACTTCCACAACATCTAGTGTAGCAGCAGTTACTGTACCTTCGTCCAGCAATGGTCCTAAATGTTGGAATTGTAATGTTCCAGGTCATTTGGCAAGGGATTGTCCAAATCCTCGTAAATCCCGTTTCTGTTATAAATGTGGTGCTCTTGGTCATATCGCAAATTCTTGCCCTCGATGTCGTCCTTCTAGGAAACGACAGAAGGAAAACGTAGTTCCTGATGCATTGTCCCGCTCTGTACCAATCTTGTCGACTATCGATGTAACTGTACCCGTGACCGATAAATGGTACAATAGACTTATTCGAGCAGTCAAAGCTACTCCTGATAGATATCCCGCTTTCCAAATCATTAATGGTAAACTTTGTAAGTATCTTCGTCCTTCTCGCAACTATTTCGGTAGCGATGGCGACTCCTGGAAGATTGTGGTTCCCAAAGAACGTCGTTCTGAATTAATTAAAGCATGTCATGATCCTCCTACATGCGGGCACTTAGGCATATCTAAAACTATGAATCGTATCGCCCAGAATCATTATTGGCCTAAAATGACAGCCGATGTTATCCGATATGTAAATCGCTGTCGCATTTGTTTAAGAACGAAACCTGAACAACGCAAACCTATAGGACGTATGAGAGGTCACTCTCGAATCGATAAACCTTGGGAAGTGCTTAGTATCGATATTGTTGGACCTTTGCCTAGATCCAAGCGTGGGTTTAATTATATAATTGTCGTGTCTGATTGCTTTAGCAAGTTTGTTTTGACGTACGCACTTCGGAAGGCCACTGCTGTTAATATCATTAAACATCTTGAGAATGATGTGTTCTTGCTGTTTGGTGTACCTCGCACGATTATTTCAGATAATGGAGTTCAATTTAAATCTAAAGAGTATCGACAGTTGTTGAATCGATATCAGATCAAGTCGGCGTTTACCTCTTTCTATCATCCTCAGGCGAACCCTGTCGAGCGTGTTAATCGAGTAATTAAGACTATGCTGATCTCTTATGTGTCAGAGAATCCTCGTGAATGGGATTTAGTTCTTCCCAAGATTTCTTGCGCTCTGCGTACCGCCAAGCATGACGTAACGGGCCTCACACCCTACTTCATCAATTTCGGTAGAGAAATGTCAATTACCGGAGAACGTCCCCTACAGAAACCTGTCGATGGTAATGTTCCTAACGTTATTTGTATTAGAGACCCTGAAGAACTTATATCTAGATCTTATCAATTTTCTCGATTATTTCAAGATGTAGAACTTCGTCTTCAAGCCGCTTCCGAAAAGGCTAAAACGCGTTATGATTTGAGACATCGTGTGGTAGAATTCATTCCGAATCAGTTGGTCTGGCGTAGGAACTTCGTTTTGTCTGATGCTTCCAAATACTATACAGCTAAGCTGGCTGATAAATTTGTGGGACCTTTCTTGATACATCGTCGACTGTCTACCGATACCTACGAACTTAAATCCTGTGAAGGCGAACTTCTGCCTGGAACTTGGAATAGCGCACATCTGACAGCGCAACCGAGTGACGACTTGTAAATTTAGGTTTCCGGCCTGTCTGGGGGCTTAAGAATACTCAGTCGGGTGTAATCCGCCCTGGCGTAAAAGGCGACCAAAAAGGAGTCTTGCATTGTTGTTCATTCTAACATGAATATGTTCGGGCCTGTCTGGGGGTCAGAAGAATACTCAGTCGGGTGTAATCCGCCCTGACGTAAAAGGCGACCAAAAAGGAGTCTTAGTCTGTTCATTCTATCTGTGACATTTCGTTTACTTCAGGTTTAAGTTGGGTCTCAATATTTTGTCGTACGGTATACCGATTTTGTCTTTCTTTTATTTTTGTGATTTTCATTTGTCTGTTCTAGATCGATTTTCCGTGTTGACAAGTTTACGTTTCGCAGATCCTTTTATTTTGGTATATTTTGGTTCTAGCTGTTTGTGCTAGGTTTTGTTGTACTTACTTTGAGATAAGTTTGTTATATCAAGTTTGGATCGGGTTGCGTATGTTTGCTGATACATTTATCGATTTTGATTCTGACAATTTTCGTTTAAGATTATGACTTTTATTTCTAGGATAGCTTGCTATCGAGTTGACTCTGTAAACAATCTTGTAAGTTGTTTTACTATTATATTATTGAGTATGGACGTTATAAGGTTTAGAACTGTTGATAGTGTTGTTCTGTTTGCTGTTATTGCATCTCTATTTAGAGGATTTGGAGATCACACTTATACACAGATCTTACCAGTTTATTTTGTTCTTATCGTATAGAGTTTTATCGTACCGTGTAGGTTTTCCTCGTGTGAGGGTTTTTGTGAACTCATATACGTACTGGACGTATGATTTTGTCTTTTGGATGTTTTTAGATTCCAATTTTTAATTACCGATTTTGACGTTAACAGTTTGTTAACTTGTATACCGATTTTGACTGTTATTATATTATTCTTATAGAGTTCTTTCACTTTAGGTTTATATTTGGCATATGGGTTGTTATTTTACGTGCATATTTCTGTTTACCGTTTACTTGTTGACCATTGTGTTTGATTCTAAAGGATATCTTTATGTTGGACTTTGGGATACATCTCTGATGTGATTCCGTTTTCTCGATTTTGTCGACACTTTCGTGTAAAGAAGCGGGGTGGACGTCAAAAAATTCCGTCGTCCATTTCCGTATGCTTCTTATAGGGCTGAGATCGACACCCCTCGTTTTGTAATCGCGACTTTTTCTTTTTCGATCATGGACGTGTCTCTGTTTGTTTTGATTTTTAGTGATTTGGTCTTCAACCGTATTAGTGTGGTGGAAGGCCGCCGCTGCACTTAAAACTTTTGTATTGCTTATCGTGCTTTCTTTTTGTTTGGCCAGATTGAAGTTATTTTTGTTTACTTATAGTATGGCGTAACGATTGTTAGATTGTTGGAACTCGTAAGTACACAGTGTCACAGTTACTCATTTCCTACCTTTTAGATTCTCACCTCTTTTCCCTTATCCAATTGCATCCCTTAACGTTAGTAATATACCTTTTTAGTTTATCCTGTTTTTTTTTGGCTGCTTCTGCTTCACGGAAGTCTGCTTGTTTTGATGTTTTTTTTTGTTCTCGTTATTTGTAATCCTCGTACCGACCGAATGTCGAAGGGCCGTTGTGGTGGTTTAGGCCGAGCTAACTGTTGACATGGTGTGTTGGTATGGTTATTGTTGTGCTAATGAGTTTCTGCCGTCATCCAATCCGAGCGTCGATAGTTTCGCTTGACTTCGTGTCAATTCCGCCTTCTGCGTTTAGTTTTGCTCCTATCTATTGTTGGATAGTTTATCTTGTAATATATTATTTTGGGTGTTATTTTTGGTATACCTCTGTTAGTATTACCTGGGTTATGTTGGTATTAGTTTTGCCGATTATATTTTTAGTTTGTTCTATCACATTTTTGGCTGATAATTTTGATGATTTCAGGTCTCCATATATTGGTTTTACTCCGTTTAATTAGCGTACTACTCAGTACATTTCTTTTCGCTTTTACTAGTTTCCGACGTTTTGATTTTTGCACATTTTTGTCTATCTCATTTCTATCGCATTACCGTGCTGTTCGTTCAGCTGCCGTTGTTTCGGCTTACGTAGTTTTTTTTTTGTGTTTCATCTTACCCTATCCTTAGCTTTTAGGAGAAATTTTCAGGTAAATTTCTGTTGTGTCAGGGGGGAGTTGTTACGTATAGAAAATCACTCTGCGTTTTTGCTAGTAAATTCTTATTCCTTTTACTCTTATTCTAGGCTCTTCAAGTCATCGTGATCCGCTTATTTTTCAATAGGTACAAATTATTCTATTTTATATTTTTAGTTGGTTAATTATCATGTCTTTTAAGCTTTTCAGAAGTTTAATTCCTCCTAATTTTTATTTCGGGTTCGATTATTTTGACCGGCTCTATATTTTTCCGTTATATAATCCTGGGTCTATGTTTCGCAGACGCCATCTATTTAGTTCCCGATATTTTTGAAGTTGATTTATTTGACGCAGTACACTTCTTTAAACATATATTTTGCCGCTTAAATCATTCTAGCAGTGTTTGCCGTTGATCTCGAAGTATGTAGCTCCGTTACCTAATTTTGCATTGTGGTTATTCTTGTTTTGAATTGTAAGATCGACTTGACGCAGTTTCTTTAGTTTTGAGTTACCGTTTCATTTTATTATTTGTTAATTCTTTCGTTAGAGCGCCCTCTGTTCGGAATTTTGGTTTCCTTCAATTACAGACGCTATCGGCATCATCTTTTGCAAAATTATTAAAAAGTAATAGACGCATTTTTTGATCTACTCCTAGAAATTCTTAAATATCATTAATTTTAAACGTGTTTTCATTGAAAAAGTTATAATAAACATCCAACATAAATACTGATTTAGATTACAAGTGAAATTCTAACAGATAATCAGACTTCTACGTATAAACGCATAATTAAGCGTCACCGTAAAAATATCATCTACAATTACACTAAATTCCCGAGATATCCAACCAAGAAGAATTACAGATCATTTACTGATCAGATTATCGTTAATTCAAGTAAATACCTAGTATCCAGCAGTCATACAAGGCCGCAGGGAGATACAAGCCGTTTTGAACCGAGTCCGAGGAAATATTTCCAGAGCGTCACCTATACCCAAGGCACACGCCGCCAAACTTTGGATAGCGATCGAACAATTTTTCATCGTCAAGATTCAACAACATAGAAACTTGGAATCTACAAATCAGTACAACAGGTTTACTATCAATACTGAACAAACAAATATCGTCTTTAGCATTCATTTTATCAATATCAAATCAACACACATAAATAAAGATTCTCGAATTTTTTACTTTTATCACATATCATTCAATACTATAATTTTTACTAAATAAAATACCAATTTACTTAGTACAATTAATTAAGAAGGTATTCACCTATTTATTAAAGATTTTCTACGTAATTAGTCCATATGTTTATTATTACATTACACACATAACCTTGTCTATTTAACATCTTGTTGTCACATATATATTTAGTTCATAAACTCCACTTTAACCACTATATTTGCTAATTGATTACAGTTTCCTATTTTTCATACAATAAATATTATATTTTAATATTATTTCCATCTTTTATTGATGTAGATTTAGTTGTAGGAGTTATTTCTTTTGATAATTGTATATTTGAATAACTAATAAGGAAGCAACAACCAATTACTCGCGACGAGCTTGAGATATATTATTTATTTAAACGTTACTTATACAGTTCTCATGCACCCTGAGGCTAGTTGGCGAAGTAACGCAGAGATAGCGTAGTTTGAGATGTTTATCACATTTTTATAAGGCGCCCAATTAATCTTTTCAAAATAAATTTAATTAATCATTTCTCGCCCAATGTTAGTGCTTTATATTACATAACAGCTTCACTGTCTTGTTACATTTGTCACCAAACGTGCCGGCAATTTATTATACATATAGCGCTACTTCAATATATATATATATATATATATATGTATATATAAATATAATATTTTCGTGACCTTGGTATGATATGGTAAATTCAATCAGTTGGCGATTAAAGGTCTGGTTTACTTCAAAGTATATATATTTAAAACAACCCTACATGTTTCGGCAATGATGCCTTTATCAAGGATATAAAATATAATAATTTATATTTTATATCCTTGATAAAGGCATCATTGCCGAAACATGTAGGGTTGTTTTAAATATATATACTTTGAAGTAAACCAGACCTTTAATCGCCAACTGATTGAATTTACCATATATATATATATATTAATACAGAGCTGTCACGGTGTAAATATAAATGCATGTGAATAATACGTTAAAAACACCAATCAGTTGTAAAATAATGGGTAAGGTAATTTTAAAATAATTCTAATATATCCAAGTGTGATTACTAATATTACCTAAAGATGGAGTTGTGTTTAAAACGTTATAGTTGTCACATGCGTATAATTCAAATTGTAAATAAACGTACATAAACGATATATACTTAACCTACACAGCTTCTACCTCGTACAAACTCTTGTTGTTTATTTCTTAAGAGTAATTTTGTTATATGTCCGGCTAGCAGAACAATGAGACTCTATTTAGTGCTTAATAAAGATGTTAATTGTGCGGGATCGGTACTCATTAGAATATGTGAAAAGGTAGTAAACAAATTATTAAATAATTGAATATTCTAAATGTAAAATCTACAAAATAAAACGAGAGAGTAATGGGCTAATGTAAATGGTTTAATAGAAGTGTCAATTAATCAGGTAAGTGGTTGACATGATATTAGTATTAATATTAATTTGCATAAAGTCACGTGATCAATTGAATTCAATAAAATTTAGGTTAAGTTATGATATTCTATGATAACGATCTAAATTTATTTATCTAACTTAAACTATTTTTGAACTAAAATCAAAGGAACTGTATTCTTCTAATTCTTTAAAAGTATTCTAATTGTATATTAACCTATTAGGCATACCTATAGTAATATCTACGATAGTGTTTTTATAAAATCAACTTATTCAAAATAATTAAAATTTTTAGGAGATATAAATAAATAATACTCAAGTTGGATACAGTTTGGACTCATGTGGTTAGGTGTTCGTTTGAAATTCCAATATACGGGATATAGGACTCGGACAACGGAGTTTCTGGCGGCGTCCCTGCCAATGCTTCGGTCAGTTCGGATGGTGTCTCTGGGAAAATGGCAATTTCGTATTTATAACGAACTGGAAGGTAAATGGATACGGGAAATACGTCGAACGGTGCTCGGTAAGTGGGTTATGCGTTGATTATATCCGTAGTGTAGTTTTTATACTTTCATTATTGTTTTTTTCTAGATTTCAGAGAGGCACTTTTTGAATCCGTCGGCGTGTTTTTGGAATTTTTTAACTACATGACGCCAACTATCGTTTGTTTTCCACGCTTTCTTCGGCTTTTGTTTTCCATAGCCTGTATTAAATATCGGCAAAAGCCTCTAAGTTTATGCTTTATTTGCATCTAATATAATATGAATTTTCATAATGTTTTAATTTTAACATAATAGAAAAATTAATTAAATAATTTACAAAAGTTTATAATGTGGTTTTCAATGTTAGATTAGTTTGAAAATGCACCGTAAAAATCGCATTCGCGGGGTTCGAGACAATTTTAAATTAGTGGGCGTGGTTAACTCGCTTCGATATAAATCTTGATGTGGATAAATTAAATACTGTAATATTACGCGTATGATTTGAATTTGAAATGGAAAAATATAAATATAAAAAAGTAAGTTTAAAAATCAAAATAAGTTAATTATCAATTTTAAAGTTATCGTCGTATTAATTTATATACATCTCGAAACTAATTTCACAAACTACGTCCCCAATTCAATATTTATACAGGGGTTTATTATATGTAGTAATCTGCATTTCTTATTGTAGTGCTGGAATAAGTGTGCGGGTTGAACCACAACAATATATATATAATGTGATAATACTTATTACGGGCCCTACTTTGATGGTGCCTAATAATGTAATAATCTATGTGATCTTAAATCAGGATAGATAAAATCTTTTCGATAATTAAAAGCTCTGAAATGTAATTAAAGAAAAACACCATTTTAAAACAAATAAATTCAATTTAATACACATAAGAAAATTGAAATACAAATAAAAATAACAATTTGAACTTCTCCCCACTATAATTTACTTGATTGCGAGTGCCCTCAACTTCTAAACAATCAACTAAGAAAAATTATGGAGAATAAACTAATTCAGCTTGTAATCAAAGTTAAATACTCAAACAAGGTAAATAAATTTCATTAGTGTATGTTATAAACAATTAGTCATTTTGAATTATGCCTTTTAGACGAAAAGAAAGAATTTAGAATGGTTTATAATACAAACAATGTGATATAACCTCAAAATGGTACTGGTTCTCTATATTAATTATTTTGGTTTCTCAGGGTAAATTAAAAAGGTTAGTCTTGACTTTATTATCAATCAACAGGTCTATGTAGAAATCTATCTCGGTAATACTACATTAAATATTCCTATAATTGTTAAAAATTACAGTGAAAGCTGATCGATTAAAGGTTAATAACTATAATATTTCATAGCAAAATCTCTATTTAAGGGGTAAATTCTACCTTGTAAATGTGCACAGATATATGATCGTAACAGAAGTTGTCTCAGCTTAGCAATATGGACCTTCGGGAATGTACTCGGACAAGTCACAGGATCCAATCTTCCGATTCAATGACAGGAAATAGGTTTAAACAGCACGACTAATTGTATGGCCCATAAATAATGGAATTAAATTAGAAAAAGGATTAGAAGGGTTGCTATTATAGAATAAACACGATACCAGACCAATGTGCTGACAAACGTTGTATAAACACTTTATAATTCAAGGTATTTTGAAACTCCAATGTTGTGTATATTATTAAATAGTTATATTCTTTATTTTTCAGCTTCAGATTGCGTTTTTAAAACATAGAAATCGCCTTAAAATTCTTCAAAATAACGCATTATCAAAAATTTCAATGTAGCTTCTTTTTATAATATATGTTTATTATTTCGTTAACAACCAACTTCTGTTGTTTTTTTTTAAAAACGCCTTAACTACCTCGGAAAATATATCCGCACGAAAAAAAAAGCGTATACAATTAGAAGAACCAAATTGAACCTTTAATTTGAATGAAAAAGGAATAATACGAAAGTTTTTATAACATCATATAATAATTTAGAAATACGTTAATAATTAAGTGACATTTAAAAATATTGCAAATTACCAATTGGTATATAATAGATTACCCTGTTTAAGTTATTCGAACATAGATGGCGCGACAAACATATTTTAAGTAAAATGAATTTTAAACATAATTTTAAATTAGAAATATTAACTAAAAATTGTTTATATACACTTAATAAAAAGCAGAAGACTGAACCAGCTTATTTTCCCCATCAACAAAAAAGGAATTGTCGCATGTGACAATTTGTTTTTTGTTATTCTTTTAAAGAAAACAAAATAAAATAAGACTAAATTAAAGTGTAAGAACTTTGTACTTAGGATATTGGTTTGCCTACCTGGTAGGTCAAGTAAACAAAATATATTCATATCTGAATGTTCAAGTACAGTTAAACACTATCCCTGGTACTTACTAATTACCTAAAAACCTAATTTTGTAAATATAGTAACTTCACAGTAGACATGAAAAAAAAAAAAAAAAATTCTAAACAGTTTAAAATAGAATATACAATTTTGTGTTCATGTAATGTTTTTAAAATAAATGTAATGTTCTAATCAAAAGAAAAATGGACCACCTGGAAATAATGGTTACTGATATGAACATTATTTAATAATCGTATAATAATGAAATGTGGTATCTTCCTTTAGGAAATAGAGTTTCAATTTCCGCTAAGTCGTATGTATTGTGGCCGATTCTTTGCGTAATAACATAAGGCCCTGTGTAAGTTTTCAATAACTTTCCCATAATCTTGTTTTTGCGATTTGTCACCCTCAAGTTCTTGACTATTACTTTATCTCCTATATGAAACGTTTTAAACTTAGATTGTTTCTGTAATTTCTTCCGTTCCCACTTTTCCTTTTTCCTTTGTAGCTTTTCCCGTATCTCCCGATATTTTTCTTCTAAATTTATGATTTCCTCTGTATCCCATGGACGATGTGGACTTTTCCCTGTGAATATGGTCACCGGACAATCTTCATATACTGTGCTGGGTGTATGGTTCATAATACATTCTATCTGAGGTAAGAACCTGCACCAAGTATTGTGTTTCCCATCTAAAAGTATCCTCAGATATTTTATAACTTCCTTGATGTACCTTTCTGAAGGATTTGCCTGTGGATGACGAATTGAAGTATAATATGCTTTGACATTAAAAGAGTGAAGGAAATTGACATAACGGTCGTTGAAAAAGTAAGTTGCGTGATCCGATAAAATAGTTTTGGGTGTACCATATTCAGAAAAATAATTGTTCAAAACTGAAATAACTATGTCAGTGTTGCATCTTTGTGTTGGGATAAGCTTGACGAACTTTGAAAATAAATCGCAGATAATTAAAACATTTTTGTATCCCTTAGTGCTGGTAATTAAGTTGGAGATAAAATCTATAGCTACTAATTGTAATCTGTCGGAAACCATTATACTTTGCGAGATATTATAATTAGTAAAATTTTTCTCTTTCGCTAGATTACATAGCTTACATCGTTTGATGACCCGTTTAATAATCCTTTCATCATTCGTGCAGTAATAAGCCTCTCGAAACATGATCCAACATTTCCTTGCTCCTATGTGTCCGAACGAGTTGTGTAAATGATCTGCTATTTGTCTGGTGTGTTCCTCATTGGTTAGGTAGACTTCGCTTCTTCCTATCTTCTTGATTATGAAATTCCCTCGGATTACCATGCCTTTGTAAACTTGATAGGTACCAATTAGCGTTCTGATCTCTTGAAATTCTGGTAAGTTCTGAATTTCTTGAATGCGATGTACTGAATATAGTCCTACCTCTTGTAGCGATACAAGATTGATGCAAATTTCCTGTTTCTTCTTCTCTCCTTCCTTCCTGCTTAAGATATCTGCAGCAATCATTTCTCGCCCTGGTTTGTATCTAACTTCCACATCATATTGTTGCAACAGCAACGACCATCTGTATATTCTGCTGTTGTTGAGTTTAGTGTTCATAATGTTTAATAGTGCTTTGTGATCGGTTTCCAAAATGAATTTCTTTCCAAGTAAATAATAACGTAATTTCGTTAACGCAAACACTATTGCTAACATTTCTCTTTCTGAAGTGGTATATCTTATTTCACAAGGTTTTAGTGTGCGGGATGTGAAATAAATTGGTATCTCTAGATCATTATTTACTTGTACTAATTCGGCTGCTATGGTGTGTTGTGATGCATCGGTTCGAACAATAAAAGGTAAATTGAAGTTTGGATGGTATAATGATAAATTTTCTACAAAACTAAGTTTGAGTTGGTTGAAACATTCTTCACATTCAGCATTCCAGATCCACTTTGTTCCTTTCTTAAGCAGTTTTAACAAAGGTAATGTCCTCTCGCTGTAGTTGGGTACAAATTTACGGTAGTAATTAAGTAATCCTAGAAATCCTCTTAAAGCTTTTAACCTGCACGGTCGTGGAAAATCTTTGATGTCTTGTAAACGGGTAGGATCAAGTAAAATATTCTGTTCATTTATGATGTATCCCAGATAATTGACTTCAGTACGGTAAAATTGACATTTGTTAAGATTTAGTTTAAGTCCTTCCTCTCTTAACGTAGACAGAACAATTTCTAAGTGTTGTAAATGTTGTTCGGGACTATCGGAAAAAATCATAATATCATCTAAATAGTGTATAACAAAACTTTCATATCGGTCGAGTATCTTGTGTAGGAAACGTATTAAAGCGGCTGGCGATGTTTTGACTCCAAATGGACATACACAAAATTGGTAAGGCATTCCATTGATTATAAAACCACAATACTTCTTTGAATTTTCTTCTAACTTTAATAACCAAAAGGCATTTTTCAAATCTAATTTACTATAGATCTTTTTGTTACCACATTTCGTCAATAAAATATCTATGTTAGGAGGTAATTCAAATTCTGGCTTTATTCTGGTATTTAAATTCCTGGCATCTAGACATATTCTAAGAGAACCATTTTTCTTCTTCACAATAACTATAGGGTTTATGTAGTATGTGTTTGATCTCTCAACAATTTTCGCATCTACCAGTCTAGTTATCTCTTCGTTGATCTTATCTTGATAATAATAAGGAATTGGATAATTTTTACAAGTTAACGGCGAATCGTCATCTACTCTTATAATATGGGTATAGTCACGGGCAAATGTAATTTCTTCATTAATTAATTGTATATTTCGGTTGAGAATCTCTATTAATTCGTATTTCATGTTAACATCATTTATTTCCTGTTTATCAATAATTTTTCTAATATCCTCTACATCAGTCACTGTCGTATAATCTCTCATATCTTCCTTTATAACCACTTCCTCTTGCTCTTCTTCCAAATTACCATTCCAATTCACTTCTCCGATCTCACTTTCCATATTTATATCATCAACATTATTTTCATATATAATATTATTAATTAAACTATTCAATACATTTTCTTTATAAACTGCATATCTTTCTATGCTTAAAACATTTATTTCTTTATCCATCTTCATTTCATTTTTACCAATCTTTACTTTCTCTTCTTCAAAATTTAATACCATACCTAGCTTCTTCATACTGTCCACTCCTAATATACAATCATAGTGTAACTGCTTAATTACGTAGAATTGCAAGAAATAAATTTTCATATTTATCATAACTTCAATACTCAAACAACGATTAATAGAACCCATTTTCTTTTTATTTGCCGTCACTATATCCGTGCTTTTAATTTTTATTAAACTTTCTTCATATCCCTTGATTTTCTTTGCTTTTTCTTCATTGATCAACGTTATTTCAGCACCAGAATCAATTAATGTTGTAAATTTAATATTTGTAATAGCAATGTTAATAAACGGTAGACTAGTATTAACTGATATAATCGAATTACCTTCCTCTGTTGATAAAAATTCTTGCGGGTCTTGATAAAATTGTATATTCTTTAAACTTAACTTATTTACTAAACTATTTACAAAGTTTTGTACATGTTGAGTTTCTTCTAATCTCGGGAAGTACTCGGTTGAGGGTCCCGATAACTCTCGTCTAGAGAAATCGGTGTTTTTTTTAGTATAGTGTCGTCCTTGATTTCCTCTTGTATCGAAATACCTTTATTTATGTTATTAACTGCCCGTCTTTCGGGGGGTGCGCTCGGTCTGTAATTCCTATCAGCATTATAACTGGCGTGGTTCATGTAATTGGTATTTTGAGAATGATATGACGGTCGAGAGTAATTAATGTTTGTCCGATTAACGTTAGAACCGTTATACCTATTATGACCATTATTACCAGTGTTACACATAGCGTATAGAAGTTTAATTCACTTAATTAAAAATATATTCGTTTTTAAATATCTCATATTAATTATATTTTAACTTAAGACATTTCTTCTGTATATTCGTTTCCAAAGAGAAAGTATTTTCTTTTGTTATAACCCCAACCGCCGACGACCCTTATTACCTGCACCGATAACCGAAATGTGGAATTTAGAATGTCGAAATTCGTCTAGAACATTCCAATTTTAAATTGTTTAAATTTAATATTATTTACATCTTCTTTTGTGTCGTGTTTGATATCGTTAGGAAGCTTATATCACAAGGGTTATTTTAAGAATATTTCTGACATCGACAGACCAAGTCTTCAGGCCGCGCGTTTAATTAACTATTATTCGAGATATCGACCCCCTCTCCGATACATCATAAAACCAAGCGTTTCTAGACATTTTATATCGACGAAAACTAACAGTTCCTTCTTCGCTTTCGAACCTTTCGTGAATACACACATAACTCCTCGTGTACTGTCCAAGTCACGACGCTATCACACCGACCAGGTGTTCTTTCGCTTCTAAGGTAATTAATTGTATTGTTCTATACATTACTCTTTTAAGTGAATCCAAATTAATGTAAACTAATTAATTTCTTATTCCTCCGGAAAAACATCGCCCTACATATACTTGTTCGAGTATATCTTCAGACCACGTGGACGCCATCGCCAACTTTAAGGTAACTGTATTGTCCTATACAGAGATTATTTTTTATTCATCGTAATTAATTAACCCTTAATTTACTACTCCATTTAACGTTCGTTTCAGAGTATTTTTATGTGTTAATTTTAGTTACGTAATTGCCGCTCCTCGTGTACATATTACTTTGTTTTAATTGCATTTAAATATACAAGTTTCAATTTTTTTTATTGTGTAAATATAAATACAAAATTTAAGGACGCCGCTGTGTTTTATTTTATGTAATAAGTTGTTGTATATTTATTTTAATTAACCACCACCACGCACGTCCTGGACCTTTGAAGGAACTTCACCAACACACCAAATTATCTTAATTATTACAGAATAACTAAAGTATAATTTTATATTATTTATCTTAGAATAATTTCCTTATTATTATAAATAGCAGCCCCCCTCTATTTGTAATAAGTGACGCCCGGAACGTGAGGCAAAATTTGATTTAGTGTATATCAACGAATCCACAACAACATGGTGAAGCCAAAGGAACAACAGGAAAACTCTTCTAATTCCAAATCGAATGATTTGGTGGCGCCTAACAAAAACTCATCCGATATACAAGGTTTAATCAATGTTTTACAGGAATTTTGTAGATCAGTTGCAACACCACGTGTATCACCTCCAAAGCCAGATGTTTTTAGTGGAGATATTTTCCAGGACCCTGAAGTATTCCTCCAACAACTAGAAGCACATCTGAAAGCAGAAACGCTAAGCCCTGCACGAACGATAACGGAAATCGCAACATATCTTCACGGAGAAGCAGCATTATGGTTTGAGCAATTCGATAATCAAATTGATTCTTTTGAATGTTTTAGCGAATTATTTCTTGAACGTTACAAGTCGAACGAACGTAAGGACAAACTTCAGGAAATTTTATACGGACATTTTCAGCAAGAGAAGGAACGCGCAGTTCCTTTTCTCTTAAAGAAAAAACGATTGTGCAATCGTTTATATCCAAATTGGGATGATACGAAGATCGCAGCGTTAATCAAGAGGCAATTACGATCCGAATACAAAGTGATGTTAGGACCGAAACCTCTAGAAACATCGAAAGCGTTAAGAGAAGCATGCATGGAAATAGACAACTACATTCATGGCGATCCAGCAGACATTTACGCAAGTAAGATATCGTCTTTATCATCTAATGCAATTTCAGGCAACAAAGTGAAGCAATTAACGACGAAAGGATTACCGCCATGTGATTACTGTTCTGATAATCACTGGCATCGCAACTGCCCAGTTCTGCGAAAGAAACAAGAACCATCGTTGAATTATATACAGCATAATTCATCACCGAAAACACCTCGTATATGTGTGGAAGTCACAGGACACGCTGTCGACGCCATCTTAGACACCGCAGCGACAAATAACTTTGCCGCTCCTGCAATTGTTCGACGCATAACATCAAACAAGGTCAGTACAGCATCATTAGGACACAAATTTGCACACATGACTATTACCGGAACTGGGATCGTAAGTGCACGCATCCAGAATCAAGTAATAGAAGTCCCTGTACTAATTGCACCGGATTTGCGAGAAAACTTAATATTAGGAATGCCATTCTTCGAAACGCAAGAAGCGGTATTAAATATAGGACAACGTTGTTTACATTTTGGTAAGAAAAATCGTAAAACAATTAAATTCTTTACAGCTCCCGAATCTTACCATGAAACCAAATGTAATCCTACAATTAACCCTATCCCACCTCCACGCACAATCGAGTCTGCTTATTTTTCACAGAAAGCAAAATCGCCTAAGTTAACTAGGTCAACGCAGCTACAGCGAAAGAATTCTCCGAATCGACATCGAAGCACAACGCATCAAGAGCAGGTAGAAACGACCCCCTTCGAGCGACGCCGCTGCATACCTCTCTTCGCCGCCGTCGATTTGCAAGACCGGGGACAGTCAACAGCAACCGACCGACAACGGACAAAACACGCCATCCAATATACAAGAACCGACGCCAGATATCAACAGCAAGACCGCCGCTACAGGGTGAATAGTACGCGAACGGGTATTTCAATTAAATGTTAGCAATAATGATTTAATCAAATTAGTTAGATATGTAATGATAGATTAGGGCCCATTCTCCTTTTTGTTTTCGTTCGATATTACATATTTATACTACATTGTGTCGCGACTAACACCTAGCGACTTACTAATCAGTTCAGTTTTTTTCTTTTGCATTTAATTAATCGAACACTGATTAATTACTCAAGTCAATTAATCCAAACTGTACCTCTGATTTTTAAGAGCGCAGACTTGCCTAGTACGGGTTTCCAGGTTTCCCCGTACGCCATACGTAACATGGTGTGGGTAAAGTAAGCACAAGCCGCTCCTGGTGCGCTTTTTTATTTTTTATTTTATTGTCCTTAAAACAACGTAACGACTAATTAATAAATTCTTACGCAAGACACTCATACACAAAAAAAATGTCTTTCAAAGGGTGGGCGAATTGTTACACATAGCGTATAGAAGTTTAATTCACTTAATTAAAAATATATTCGTTTTTAAATATCTCATATTAATTATATTTTAACTTAAGACATTTCTTCTGTATATTCGTTTCCAAAGAGAAAGTATTTTCTTTTGTTATAACCCCAACCGCCGACGACCCTTATTACCTGCACCGATAACCGAAATGTGGAATTTAGAATGTCGAAATTCGTCTAGAACATTCCAATTTTAAATTGTTTAAATTTAATATTATTTACATCTTCTTTTATGTGTCGTGTTTGATATCGTTAGGAAGCTTATATCACAAGGGTTATTTTAAGAATATTTCTGACATCGACAGACCAAGTCTTCAGGCCGCGCGTTTAATTAACTATTATTCGAGATATCGACCCCCTCTCCGATACATCATAAAACCAAGCGTTTCTAGACATTTTCTATCGACGAAAACTAACAGTTCCTTCTTCGCTTTCGAACCTTTCGTGAATACACACATAACTCCTCGTGTACTGTCCAAGTCACGACGCTATCACACCGACCAGGTGTTCTTTCGCTTCTAAGGTAATTAATTGTATTGTTCTATACATTACTCTTTTAAGTGAATCCAAATTAATGTAAACTAATTAATTTCTTATTCCTCCGGAAAAACATCGCCCTACATATACTTGTTCGAGTATATCTTCAGACCACGTGGACGCCATCGCCAACTTTAAGGTAACTGTATTGTCCTATACAGAGATTATTTTTTATTCATCGTAATTAATTAACCCTTAATTTACTACTCCATTTAACGTTCGTTTCAGAGTATTTTTATGTGTTAATTTTAGTTACGTAATTGCCGCTCCTCGTGTACATATTACTTTGTTTTAATTGCATTTAAATATACAAGTTTCAATTTTTTTTATTGTGTAAATATAAATACAAAATTTAAGGACGCCGCTGTGTTTTATTTTATGTAATAAGTTGTTGTATATTTATTTTAATTAACCACCACCACGCACGTCCTGGACCTTTGAAGGAACTTCACCAACACACCAAATTATCTTAATTATTACAGAATAACTAAAGTATAATTTTATATTATTTATCTTAGAATAATTTCCTTATTATTATAAATAGCAGCCCCCCTCTATTTGTAATACCAGAAGGATGACCGTTCTGTTGATTGTATGCATGTGAGTGTGAAGGCTTGTTATGTGTATAATTACGATTGTGTGTCGGTTGTGTCTGTTGGAAGTTCGGCACGTACGGTCTAGGCTGGTATTCCTGATTCTGATTAGCTAAATTGGCTCTTGGTAGGTAATTTTGGGGTTGTGGTCTCGTTCTGGATTGGGTATTGGCCTCATGATTATCAAGCTTGCGTAATAAATCGATCAAAGAGTCCATATCCGTTATGTTCTGGCAAATTATAGCGTGTGTGTCCGTGAAAATAAAATGGTTTAGAATCTGGCGTACGATTGTCGATTCTTGCAACTCTGGTACATATTTACAAGTGTTATATATACGCGTTGCATAAGCTTCTCGGGATAAATTTCCTTGGCGATATTTACCCGTAAGTAGTTTGGCCTTAACCTGGTCCTGTTGACTCTCGTTCCAGTAATTTCGCTTGAACAAAGCGACGAAATGTTCTACGTTTTCACAATTATCTTCTATCCGCTGGAACCATTCTGCGGCTGATTGTGTGAGTGTAGCACGAATGACATTCATTTTTGTTTTAGTGTCCAGTAAATCCTCGATGTATCTGAGAGTGTTCTTCAGATAAGTCATCGGGTGTATCGCAGATTTGTCCCCATTAAAGTGGATGAGGTTTTCTATCTTGATACCACTATTTAATAAGTTAAGGTTAGGCATACTTATTACATTGCTAGTATTTTGTTTAAGTCGTTCCAACTTTGATTGAATCTCTTTCAATTGGTTGCAATTGGTTTCTTTTATACTGTCGAACTCTCTATTCCTATGCAATTCAGTCTCCGAAAATAAAATGCGTACCTGCTGATTTACCTCTTCGCGCATTGGTTGCTGGTCTTTGGTCGCAGACACCTCCAGAATAATTTTTTCTTCTAACACTCTATTTTGTGTCTCGCATATGGCTATCTTAGCCTGTAAGTTAGTGTTTAATGTCTCAATAGAACTTTGAGTTTCACCCCTTAACTTATCGTGAGCATCTAGTAATTCTTCCCGCAATTGTGTAGTTTTATTGCTGAACGCCACGTTTACTATTTGTAACTGAGTGTCCAGTTTTGCATCTAATCGGTCCTCAATCTCTTTAATTTTATTTTGAGTAGTTGCCAACTGAAGATAGATTTCCGCCTGATGCGCATCCAGTTTTTTGTTTATATCTACCATTTGTTGCTGATTAGTTTCTTTTAATTCCTTTAACTGTACTGTCATATGTTCTTGATTGCCAACAAATTTCTTATTCATCTGTTCTTGAAAACCTTCCAACTGCACTCTATTTTCCTTCATCATCGCACACAACATCGTGAAAGCATCATTGTTTATTTCCGGGGTCGCGGAACTGACAGGCTTAACAATAGTTTCAGCAGTACCTGCTGCTACTTCCACTTCCGGTCCTTGAACAGTTGTAACAGGCCCTTGAGCCTGCATCCCCACCAAATCTTGATCCCCCATTTGGTCAATTTGCTCTTCAGCACCTGCCCTCTCTTCAGCTACTTGTGACCTGGACTTCCTCGGCATGTTAATGTAAATAGTGATGTGTTTGTGAATGTACAATGAATGAATACAAAAGATATCACCTTAATTAAATAATAACCTATGTATAGCTTTATAATTAAATTTAATAAGACTGTATATTTTATGCTAATAAATGCTTATTCAAAACTTATGTCTTTCAATTATATTTACAAACAGATATTATATAAGAATAAACTTACTGATCAGATAATAAAGTCTCTACCCTTTTCAAAACAAAGCAAGTTAAATGAACTTGGATTCTTGTTAATAAAATTTAAAGAACTGGGCACCCACCTTGTAGCGTCAATAATGTGATAATACTTATTACGGCCCCTACTTTCATGGTGCCTAATAATGTAATTGTTGAAATAAGTTATTTATATCTTATTTTAGCATTTATTTTCGGTATGTTGGTGGTAGAAAATAAGTTGGTTACTTTTGTTTTTTCTTTTTGACAAGTAGATAATAGTTACATAAAAAAAATAATAATGACATGTATGGTATAAACACTTTTGTAAATTATTAGAATAAAATATAAAATAGTAAAGATAGTTAACACCTTTTACGTTACACAACAGGTTATGGGCCCAGTTGCGTTATAAGCAAAAGGTAGAAATTTCAACTTAAAAATTATGGATGTAGTTGAATTAAAGAAAACTATCTCACTAGATGGAAACGGGACAAATTACCAAGCATGGAAATTCCAGTTGGTTATCATACTAAAAATCTCTGCTTTGTATGATATTGTGGAAGGTAAAATAAAAAGCTCAAATGATGAAGCAGAAAAGAAAGTGTGGGAAGAAAATGATTTGAAAGCTCAAAGAACCATAATTATGTCAGTTCATGAAAAAGTAATTACACATTTAATAGCATGTAAAACCTCAAATGAGATGTGGGTGAGAATTGAAGCACTATATGGTAGAAAAACGGAAACAAGTTTACATTCTTTGCAACAAAAGTTTTATACATATACTTACAAGGGAGAAGGACTTGCACAGCATATAGCTGACTTGGAAAGTTTAAGTCATGAGTTAAAAACGTGTGGTGAAGAAATAAGTGAGAATATGTTAATAAATAAAATTCTCATGACATTACCTGAGGAATTTAAACATTTTCATTCAGCATGGGTCAGTTCAACAGATAAAACATTGAACAAATTAACATCGAGACTAATCTCAGAAGAAGATAGAATCAAAACAAGAGAAACTAGTCCAAACGTAGCTGGAGCATTAACGGTCAAGAAAGTAGGCACAAAAACAAATAAAACATATGGCTCTAAAGATAGAAAATATTCAAAGAAAAATGTAATATGTCATTTTTGTAAGAAACAAGGTCATTTCGAAAGAGAATGTTGGTTTAAGAAAGGTAAAAATAGTAGTCCTAATGTTGCAACGAACAATGATCATTATGCACTTGTCAGTAATATCACTGATAACACAAGTAAATGGTACTTAGACAGTGGTGCTAGTCATCACATGACAGCAAATGAAGAATGGTTTAGTCATTATGAAACATTAACAAATAAAGAATACATCATAATTGGAGATGGTACTAAATTAGAAGCAATTGGCAAAGGAAATATAGAGGTAGATATTAAAAATGGAAATTGCATGACCAGTTGTACAATTCAAAATGTTTTGCATGTTCCAAAACTTAAATGTAATCTGTTATCAGCAAGTGCAATTGTTGATCTTGGATATGTTATTATAACTCTTCAAGAGGAATGCCATGTTAAAAAGCAAAATAAAACAATTTTAATTGGAAAGAGAAATGGAAATTTGTTTGAAATAGAAATGGGTATCAAGCATTGTAATCGTGTTAATTTTGTGAATGCAAAAAAGGAACGCTCACTAGAAGAATGGCACCAAATTTTGGTACATCAAAACATCCAGCAATGTAAAAAAATTTTAAGAAAGCATGATATAAATGTTACAGAAGAAAAGGATATACAGTGTGATTCCTGTATTTTTGGAAAACATACTAGAAAGTCGTTTCAAACTTCA
Organism: Melolontha melolontha; assembly: GCA_935421215.2. Classification (NCBI taxonomy): domain Eukaryota; kingdom Metazoa; phylum Arthropoda; class Insecta; order Coleoptera; family Scarabaeidae; genus Melolontha; species Melolontha melolontha. Next base: position 657 of record CAKXYW020000041.1, on the reverse strand, counting down.
ACTTCAGAAACAAGTCATCCTGGAGAAATTATACACATGGATGTTTGTGGACCAATGGAGAAACCTTCTGTTGGAGGATCGAGGTATTTCCTGTTACTTAAAGATGATTATTCCCATTACCGGACCGTGTATTTCATTCAAAATAAGAATGAAGTATATGAAAAAATGAAAGAATTTATAATAAGGTTCAAATTAGACACAGACCACAAAATAAAGATTTTTAGGTCAGACAATGGCTTGGAATTTGTAATCAGAGATGTTAAGCAACTTTTAAACAGGTATGGTATAAGACATCAGTTAACAGTAAAATATACTCCAGAACAAAATGGTTCTGCTGAAAGGGAAATGCGGACATTAGTGGAAGCTGGTAGAGCTTTGTTATATCAGAAACAGCTTGATAAAAGTCTGTGGGCTGAGGCTATAAATACTGCTGTGTATATTATTAATAGAACTGGTACTAGCTCAATTCCAGATAAAATACCCTTTGAATTAATTTTTAAGAGGAAGATAGATCTTGATAAATTTGAAATATTTGGCAGTGAAGTTTTTGTTCACATACCAAAGGAAAAGAGGCAAAAATGGGATTGGAAAAGTAAAGAAGGCATTTTTGTTGGTTATTCAGAAGAAACAAAAGGGTATAAAATATATTTTCCTGTG